>LR755134.1:0-7500 GCA_902729485.2 Mus minutoides
TGAGCAAGCCAAGGGAAGCAAGCCAGTAAAGAACATCCCTCCATGGCTTCTGCATCAGCTCCTGCTTAAGTTCCAGTCCTGACTTCCTTTGGTGATGAACAGCAGTATGGAAGTGTAAGCCGAATAAACCCTTTCCTCCCCAACTTGCTTCTTGGTCATGATGTTTGTGCAGGAATAGAAACCCTGACTAAGACAAATATATATATATATATATAAAATCCATGTCTGTAGGACACAGTGTGACATTTTCATACTTGTTAGATTTTGTTTCTTAGATGTAGCCTTGCATATGCTTCTATTTATAGCTATTGTGATTAAGAATTTGGATACACTTATTTTATCTTATACCCATATTTTTCTGTTTTTTGTTTATTTTATTTCTTTCATCTCTGCTCATTAATCTTCTTCCATCTCCATCTTTCTTTCTCCTTATCTTCTTATGTTATCCATGATAGTCTCTAACCCTTGGACTCAACTGATCCTAGATTAGGCAACTACAGCATTCTTGCATCTTTCCTGTGTATGTTAAGATTGAATATTTTTTAAAGATGTATTTGCAGTTTGAATTATGTACCTGTGGGTAGGTGTTACAGAGATTATGACCCAGTGGATGTGGGTGCTGGGAGCTGAGCTTGGCTTTTCTGCAAGGGCAGTGCTCGTTCTTAAATGACGAGCTCTCTCTCCAAGCTCAAGATTCAGTATTTTTAACTTTTCCTTCTATCACATTCTATTTGTGTTCTTTTAGCAAGTACTCGTAAGTGTTTATTTTACCTGCTCAAAAAAGTCTTACACTAAATAATGTTTGCTCTTTCCAGACCCTATGTATGCTATAGCGTGCAGCAATTCAGATGTGACACCCTAACTTTACGTGATTATTATTATTTAAGACTTTAATCTTGTAATCATGGTTGTTAGTGTAAATAATTATCCCTTAGATTGATGCGTATTACTTTCTCATTTATTTTCACATCACGTTTTAAATTCTATTCTCTTCCTCAGTGTTCTTTTAGCCATCTTTGAGGAGGAAAGTTTCTTTCTCTTTGTCTGTCTCAAAATGGCTTTTTAAAATACCCATCCTTCAAAGCCAGCGTTGTCAACCACACAAATAAAGGCCAGTGGTTACTTCCTCTAAGCAGGCTGACAATGCTACTATATTTTTAAAGTTTCTGTGTTATTGAGGGTGGTGCTGTTGATTTATTATAGCTGTGTACTCATGTTTTTCTAGAACTTTCTCTCAAGTCATTTCCTTTTGTTGTGGGTATTGCCTCATTTCTAGATGTTTCCCTGTAAGAGGCATATTTTTGAAATTATTACGTTCTGTTTGGTTCTTTAAAAATACCCTTTTTTTCCCCTTTTGGCTTTGAGTCCTTACTCCACATTTTTATTATTAAGTCAACATTTTGTCATCTTCATTAAGATTACTCTATAAGATACTGAGGACATGAAGGCTTGTTTAGGTTTGCATGTATTATTTGCTATGTTTTGACATACTATCGGATTATGTCTAACCCTGGAGTTACTTGTGACTGCTATGCTCTCTGAAAACTTTCCCAGGTGTTTCGTAACTGTGGCCTACCTGTAAGCTCATTTTCACAAACTTCATCTGAGGACTGGTACCAGCTCATGGGAGGACTGCTGCTGTTGGACAGTTATCCACTGTAGTCTGCAGTCTGGGAGTTCAGCCCAGTTTCACATTTGCACTTAGAATGTGTTTCCTTATTCTCTCTTCCAAATCCAAATGCTAGGCAGTAGCTCTTTGTCTTTGACAACCCAGATCAGCTATTTTATCAAGGCACTCTTTTCCTTTCCACATAATAGAACACAAGTAAACAGTGCCTTCCCCCAAGCCCCCACCCAGCCAGTAAACTTTCAACAGTTCATTGGCACCCAGGATGGACTTATCTTTCGCTTCCCTCAGGTGATGGACCGATCTTT
Source organism: Mus minutoides (assembly GCA_902729485.2). Lineage (NCBI taxonomy): Eukaryota > Metazoa > Chordata > Mammalia > Rodentia > Muridae > Mus > Mus minutoides. The sequence goes on from LR755134.1 coordinate 1,936, forward strand.
GTCAAAGATGATTAACCCTGGATAAGGCAGTAAAACTAACTCTAGTCACTCAGAAGCTCTGACTCCTGCTCTGACATGTCACTTGTAGATTGGAAAATCAATAGTTTTGTGATAGGCCATGGCACAATCCCATGGAACCCTTCATAATTAATTCATCTCCTCTGCTTTGCAAAGTTACACTCGTTTTATTTTTTTAGTGGTAGCTGGAGATTTTGCCCATAGCCCCATGCATGCTAGTCAAGAAGCATCCAGCTACACCCCTGTCTTCCTTTACTGTAATTTGAGACTCAGTTTAGGCACTTGGAAACGTGGTTTCATGTTCAGGTATCTTGCTTTTAAAGAGGTTGTTGGTTTATCTTTAAAGAACAACAGATAGTTCAGAAGGTCTAACATGTTTTAGTCATGAACTATTCATATTTCTATATCCCAAACCATACCCATTTGGCAGCATTTCAGGTATAGTAAGTATACATTTGAAGGAAGAATTGTGTGTTACTTAAAAATACTGTATGATTCACCAGTCAAAAATAGCGATGATGGCTCAGCAGTTGAGAGTGTGTACTGCTGTTGTATGATAGCCAAGTGTGGTTCCCAACATCCTCTATAGTGCCAGGGGATCTGATGCCCTCCTCTGACCTTCAGACTCAATTGCACTCACTTGTGGTACCCCACACATGAATACACATAATCAAAACTAGGTATGTATTATAGAATATTTAAACCCTTATCTATGGAAGAACTGACAAGTTGTCTAAGATAGTCTGTTTTGTTGCCAAACACGCCTTTCCAGGGTAATAGAGGAAGCTTTTTTTTTTTTGGTTTTTCGAGACAGGGTTTCTCTGTATAGCCCTGGCTGTCCTGGAACTCACTTTGTAGACCAGGCTGGCCTCAAACCCAGAAATCCGTCTGCCTCCCGAGTGCTGGGATTAAAGGCGTGCGCCACCACACCCAGCTGAGGAAGCATTTTTTTAATCACGCTGCCCTTCTAGCGAAGTGAGGCATGGCTTCTTATCTGCCTGAGACACAGTGGACTATCTTCTTCTTTGCTCTGGCTCCCTATTTCTAAATGCAAAACCCCGCATGAGAGCATCTCCAATTTCTTTGTACTACTTAAATTCTTGTAGTGATTTGAGAGCATTCTAGAGATTTCTAGAGATATTTTGGTGCAATCTGCTCTACATCACTGTTGGTTGCTTTTGATTTGTAAATAGTTAAGTAAGGGATTGAAAATCTCAGATGGTGTTTTCACACGGTGTGCATGTTTGTATTTAACAATCTTTCGTTGACCATAGACAGATCAGTTAAACACTCATCAGAAAAGTTCTGGCAAATACCAACATTTGCAAGGCAAAGAGATATTTTAAACCTTGTTTTCATTTGAAGAACAACAGTAAAGATCAGAAATGCAGTGTTTTAGGAATGTGATCTTGAAGCCTTGTTAATGGGCAAAGTCGTCCCTGGGTAGTATCAAATAGCTAATATTAGCTGTCTTAGATGGTGCTTGCTTGACGTCAAGTGTATGTGGTCTGGCACTCTACAGAGATCAGTAACTCTTGATGTGCTTCTCAGTGTCTAGTGTCAAAGAGCAGTTTCTTGTAATATTTAATTCTTTTCAATTTTAGTGGAAAATCTCAATCTCTGGAAACTTCAATGAGCTTTTTAAAATTCAATGTATAAAAATTAGCTCTAGATTTTCCTTGAGTTATGGAAATTAATTGTTTTGTGCATTTTAGATCTTGAATGGAAAAACTAGACTACTCATGATGTTGAAGTCAATGGAATTTGGGAAAAGTAACTTTTGAAGTGGAGAGAAATCTTGCAGATAGATATCCTTCATGAAAGTTATGAGAGCACACAGCTAGTCAGTTTTGATAGTTTACTTTCTAATTTTCTGTTATGCTCTTCTTTCTTGTTTACTTCTTGTCTTCCTCTTTCTCAGTTTCTTCCTTGAGTCCTTTCCTTCTTCCTTGTCTTCTAAAGGAGAAGAGAAAATAAGGAGAAAGAGGAGATGGAAAAGAAGAAATATGGAGGTAAACTTGAAATATGTGAGTTTTAAGTGGTCATTGACGTTTGTTCGAACGTTGGATCTTTCGCGTAACGGTTTGACACTCTATTTTTGTCAATGAAAAATAATCTGTATAAATGTGTTACCTTATTGTGTCTAAACTAATATAACATGTCTCTATTGGCACATTTTCATTTCCATTAGACATATGAAGTGACTAGGATTTTCTTCATTTCCAGTATCTACTTGAGGACAAATTGGTCTAAAATTCTACATTCTATATGTTAAGCTGTAGTTTCAGTATAGAATGAGTTAATAGTCATCTGATATTGACTTCAGTTGAGGTGAAAACCACGACTTATTGACCAAGTAGAAAATATGGACCAAAGTAAAACCTTTGTCAATATTTATTTACCTTTACAAGGACAATTAATCTTGATACTTATTGAAACAAGAAGTCAATATGTGTATTGTTATGTACTTTTGGAGTCTTTCATTAGAAATATTGGCAAGTCCCTGATTCTTGGCTGTAGATTTAAAAGTCCTATCAATTCAAATGTATTGGGTATTGAGAACTAAAACATGTAAACGGTCATAGCATTATTCATACATAAAAAATCCAGAAGTCTATTCAATGTAGATTAATACAAGTTTTTTGTTTTGGTTTGGTTTGGTTTGGTTCAACTGATACTTTGTAATAATATGAACTGCCAAGGAGACAGCCGATACTGTCCTCTCTGCAAATGCTAATGTTACATTATAGCTAAGACAGGCAAGAGTCGGTCAAGGCCCACCCCAGAGGAATGATGCCATCAAAGCCCCCAGTGTGTCTTAGTTTCTTCCTGAGAACTCAGCACATTGCCCATCTGCCTGGGAACAGTACAGACTAAGAGGTCTGGACCCCTGCTTCTTATTTGTTTTGGTAAAGTGCAGTGGAGCTAAGAGAAACTAACTCCATGGGAACAATAAGTGTTAACAGAGCCCTCCCCAGCATACATGCATGAAGTGTCGAGGTTGGCTCTCCTACAAAGAGGTGGCATATTTCCTTTAGTCTAGAAATGATCAATTAGGAACATAATCATAGGACTGTGTGTTCAGTCTCTCTTCCCATGCTCAAAACAGTAACAGAAAGAACAAATGAAAGTCACCTGTCTCCAACAGAAATATAACCCGAGGTAGACTTTTAAGAGATGATGGCAGAGGGATAATTTACACTTGGGGAAGTCTTCTCCATGTGAATATAGAGGAGCTTATGCCTTACTGCATGGTGTTTGTTGCCGTAATGTTCATACTGCCTTTATGTACAAGGTTATCTTACATAGGACAATGTCCATAAAGTTATGAAAAGATGCTCAGGAAACTGGTGGCCAGGGACACACATATGCCCACAAACATGCCAACTGAGGTGTATATCTGCATTCTAGACACCGTGGAAAGTTTTCAGGGTTCTTATTTAATACCAATTCCAGAATTGTTTATAAAAGCCAATATATCACTGCATGCCAAAATATATGGAGCGAGTAATGTCCACAGTCTACATATTAGTAGGTTTGTATTCAGGTTCTCTACTTATTCTTTAACTAATCTTTTGTGTGTGTGTGTGTGTGTGTGTGTGTGTGTGTGTGTGTGTGTGATTCTGAGATAATGCTTTGCTTTTTGTGCATTCAGAGCATTTATTTTCATGAAATTTAATTATTTGCCTTGGTTATTTAGAAATGTAGTTTCCAGGACGGGTGGTGGTGGCGCACACCTTTAATCCCAGCACTTGGGAGGCAGAGATAGGCGGATTTCTGAGTTCAAGGCCAGCCTGGTCTACAAAGTGAGTTCCAGGACAGCCAGGAATATACAGAGAAACCCTGTCTTGAAAACAAAAACAAAAACAAACAAAAAGAAATGTAGTTTCCCTTCCACATTAACATGTGAAATACAGAAGGTCCTTTGAAAATGTGTCATGTGCTGTTTATGAAAGTAGCAAACATAAAAGAAGAAACATAAAAAACAGTAACAAAAAGAAACATTTAATAACCCCCATAATAAATCCAGAAAGGTGAGTCTTTTCATGTATTTGCCATTGACATTCTGCAGACAAAGGCAGTAAATAAACACACACTCGCTCGTGTACACACACACACACACACACACACACACACCCCTTAATCTTTAAGAGAAGGCTCCCAGGAGACTTCCTGTATGTGTCCTAGAAGTAACATCTCATTTATCACTTTTTTGAAGAACAAGAAAGATAGGTGTTTCTGGTGAATAGGCAGCACTGTCACCAGGCAACATGACCCCCGGCTGGGGCTGGCTGAAGGGAGAGCAGTGGTGTGTGCACGTGACTGACCAGAGAAGTGGAAGGGAATGGCAGGCAAGAGCAGCACAGGGAACTGGAACTGAGGCCACACTGAGGGCAGGCAGGAACTGGAACTGAGGCCACACTGAGGGCAGGCAGGAAGAGGAGGCAAAGGCTGGACCACAGCAGGCAGTTTGTAAGCACCTGCAATCAAGGCTCCCCAGGGCATGCCACTCACTATCCCTTGGGAATATAGAATGATGGGATCAAAATCCATTAGCAGGTGGAGATGAGCAGTTTGGGGTAGAAAGCAAGATGGAGCTGATCATAATGTATATGATGGAAATACCTTTTTCAGTTAAAGCGGGAAAGGTGAGACACTTGCCTTTTCAGAAGAAAACAAAACAACAAACAAACCAAATGAAAGAAAACAAAACATATGGGTAGAATCAGACAGAACCCTCTTCAGAGGCAAGAGAAAATCAAAAGAAAAGGCAAGCCACTCTAACTGCCCAGACCCACGGGCCAATTTCTGCTTGGTTGTACTTCTAGCACTTTTTCTAGTCAGGCGTGTAGACCATGGCTCTCGTATGATCTTTGGGTCTTGTGTGAGTGGGCTCAGCCTTCCTCCACTTGTTACTCTTCCCCTGGTCTGTGCTCCATGCTCTGGCCACAGGTGATGTCATTCATTCCTCTGGTACCCAAACTTCCTGAAATTTGTTTATGACATTAGTGTGAAATACTTGTTCTGCATTCCCCCATCTCCTCCCTTCTCCCATCTCTGACTCACGTAGACAGGCTCTTATACATTCTTCTCTGTATTTGGCAAATACCTACTTCACGTTGTTCTTCTTAGATTACTTTAATAGGTACATTTTGCCTCAGAGCCTGGCTCAGGTTAAAACTACTGATTGAGAATTTCTCCAGTGGGATATATAATCCTGTTGACCTGAGTTAAGATTCCCAGAATCCACTTAAAAGCCAGACTCACTAATACACATATCTGTAATCTCAGAGCTGCCATACCAGGAAAGGGATAGTAGAGACAGAGGGAGAACGAAGCATGCAGATCAGTTATCCTAGTATGTATATCAGTGAGTAAGAGGTCCTATCTTAATAAGCTAGAAGCTAAAGATGGACCCCAGAGTGTGTATGCAGACAAACTCCCCAGCATGTGGAAATCTCCCAGCATTTATTCTTCCCATTGACTTAATTGTGAGGAATAATTTATATCAGTAGATTTTGACCAATGCCTGTTTTTCTGGGTGAA
>LR755134.1:12500-116000 GCA_902729485.2 Mus minutoides
ATATTTAATTGGTTGTTTTAAGATTTATTTTTATTTTAAAATTTGCATCAATATATAGATGGGTGTATGTGCACACGAGTGCAGGCGGCCTAAGCATCCAGAATAGGCCATCAGATTCCCTGAAGCTGGAATCACAGGAAGTTGCAAGCTGCCTTGTGGGTGCTGGGAACAAAATTCAGGATCTCCGCAAGAGCAGGATGCGCTCTTAACCACTGAGCCATCTCTCTAGTCCTATGCATGGATCTTTAAAATGGGCATTTTTTTCCCCCCAGAGAGTGATTTTCCTGCAGGACAATTAGATGTGTTGGCCAGCCTTCTTTAGTTTCTATGCAGCAGACAGACGGACCCTTATCAGCTATGGCCCAGCAGCAGGACCTTCATGGATGTACAGCAATGCTCCTCCTTTTACACCTGACACCACGACCTCATCCCTTCTCAGAATTTTCTCTGTGTTGCCAGGAATAGAGCCGGCTGGCCGGAGAGACTATATGATGCTGGGAATCCTCCTACCTTCTTCTCTTTCTCTCTGCTTTATCTGCAGGACTCTCATGCCTACTTTTGAAGTAGACTTGGTGGGTGTGAGTTGTTACTCTGCCAGCACTGAACCTCAGCAGGAAGGACTGGGATATTGCAGGAATAAATCTGTAGTTGGTCCCGAGGCCCTCCAGTGATCGGACTGTGGTTTCACTGTCACCAGAAAGCCCTTGGTTTCCTCTCTCCCATAAATCTAAATCCAAATCTTTGTACTTGCTGCAAATGTTAAAATAAGGGCTTCCTAGATTTCATACTTCAGTGTGGGTTTGTCGTATTTTAGGACTTTTATTATTTGTTCTCAAAGTCTTTTTTTTTTTCTTCTTTTTTATGGCTCCAAGTTGAGCAAGTTATAAGGAACCGTCTGTGACTTGCTTTCTTACCAGAAGTGCATTTTCTAACTTGAAGAAGGGGGTCTCCATTTCTCAAAAGACCAGCATAATTCCAACTCCCAAATCCCACACAATGGAATGATGTAATCGGATCTTTCATTATTAGTATTTTTAGTTTGAAGAGAAACTTTTTCCTTTGAATATCAGAGTGCATTTTTGGGGATGAGGACAATTCAGCAAGTGATTTAGAATTTCTTTTGCTGGTAATTTCATATCATACCACTTTTGTGGGAAGGCTACCCATTTGGAATTTCTGTTTCAAAGTTATTTTTATTATTTTAAGTGTGTGTGTGTGTGCATGCACGTGGGCGTGGGTTATTTGTAGAGTGCAGGTGGCTGTAGAAGCCAGAAGTGTCAGATCCCTTTGGAGCTGGAGTTACAGGCAGGTGTGAGCTGTGTGCTATGGGTGGTGGGAATTGAACTCCAGTCTTCTGGCAGAGCAGTAGGTGCTCTTAACTTCTGAGCCTTCTCTTCACTCACCACTGGGAATTTCATGTGTGGTGGCCACACATTTAGCATGGAGTGAGTGTTGTGGATACTTTCTGATTTATTCATCTTGATAGGGTACCATCTGCATGGCATTGTGTGAAGGCAGTTAATAGAGAAAGTAAGTTATATTAATCTCTTCTCAGCTGGGTAAGAAAGTCAAAACAGAATGTGTAAATTTTTCTAAGTGTGAAAAATCACCCACTTTGTCTACTTCATATTTTCCAAACTCTAAAATTAATGAGTTTTGAGGGAAAATGTTTGTGTCTTTGACACAGTTTCTAAATGCAGGGGAGCGTTGCTGGGAACGGAAGCATTGAGGGCTTCTGAGTATTGGGAAAGGGCACATCAGAGCTCCAGAATACAGTGTCAGTCTGTTACATGACTGAGTTTGCAGAAAGATAATTGTCTATAAACTTCAGTGGAACATCTATATGCTAACTCGTGCTTCCTGGGTGTGAGGGAGAGGCTTTGATTTTTGAGTTATTCATAGCTCATTTGCTGAGGGTTTGGGCAATTCTATTTACATGAAGAAACCATGTTGTGGAGTGGGGGGCACCATGTAACTTGGATACCAACATGTCTAGGTAGAGTTTCTCTCTTATTCCCCTCCTGGCCGGGTGCTGTAATGCTCAGAGCTCAGTGCTTGCATTTATTTTTCTGGGAGTACAATGCTGTCTTTTCTTGAGGACCTTTCTTGGTCTTTAGGGCTCATGGTCTCCTCTCAAGGATCTCAACTGAGCTCCATATTTTTTTCTATGACCTAGAAGTACCTGGGAGTTACTTCCCCTGCAAAGTCCAGCTAGAATCATAATGGGCTGACCCTGGGTCCACTGCTACTGCAAGAATGGTAATCACTTGAGCAGAGCTTTATTTTGTCCTACAAATGTTTTCTGAGTTCACCTAAGTTCATGATTAATGGAACATGAAGGAGGTCCGAATTCAGAGTCTTTGGTGGCTATTTGCTTAGTAGACATGGTGACAGAAGAAAGGCCTGGAGCTGGAGCTGGAGGTGTCCATTGTTGTGTGGTGAGGATTGGAGCCATTATCATCTGATAGGTCCCTCCCAAGGGACCACTGAATGTGTCAGAAACAGATGTAGTAAGGACTGCTAGTATGATCTTTCATTGCCTGTGGCATTTGCTCACACAAAAAGTGTTTTTTTTTTTTTTTTTTTTACATTGGAGATATCTTTGAATCCCAAGAAAATACTTTCTATCCCATTTTTTTTTCCTTTTGAGAAAGCTGTATGTGGAATAGATTCAGTCATTCAGACCACAGGGGAAGGTGGTCCTAGACTATAGAGAGATTACATGCTAATAGAGATGAGATATTCTTACATTGTTATTTAATTACTAACCTGATCAATGCTATGAAGAACTAAGTATGTGTGTATGCGTGGCGAGAACATGGGAGCAGTGCATCATCCCTGGCATGAAGTGTTAGCAAAGATGACATGACATAGTAATACCCATGACCTACTGATATCCATGAAGGAGCAGGCAAGAGGTCCCTGGTAAAGAAGGAAAGAGAATCAATGAATGGGAAGGAGATGTGTGCCTTAGGTCTGCTAGAAGGAGGCCTAGAGGAGGCACAGGGGAAGTAGAGGAAGATGGCACTTATGCCAAGGGGATGTGTTCCTCCATCCTCTGAGATATGAAGGGTATGTAGTGCAAAATAAGTGTCACCATCACCATAGACATCACCCCAGTCACTGTCACACCCATCAACCTCATGGTCACCACATGTACCACCATTGTCACCACCACCACCACCACCTATATCACCATTGTCATCACTACTACCATCATACTCTCCCTCATCACCACCACCTGCACCTCCATTGTCATCACCAACACCACCTGTACAGCCATTGCCATGACCACCAACATCTGTACCACCATTGTCATCACCATTACTACCACCACAACTGATACTGTTGCTATCATCACTGACATTATAATATTCCTAACCATCCTCATCACCCGATGTTTTCCTAAGAAGTACACAAAGGCTGTTGCCTTTCCACAGGACTTTAGTAACTCTGAGAGAAAATAAAATGAAAGAAAAAGAAGTAAGATGGATTGGCCAGAAAAAGTCTGGCATGTGTGCTATGACAGTGCCCCAAATACCTTCCTTATAAGCTGGAACATACTTCTGGGTGTTTGTTTACCTCCCTGCTCCAGGGTAAAGGCTGACCCTATGCTGGGTCACCTCATTTTCCCCACTGAATTTCTTTGGGGTGTGGGGAGTGTGACTCCAAGTTCTCTGGAGTCTTGTAGCTGCCAGGAAACTGAACATTCTCAGCCTCATTTTAACCAAATTAACTAGACTTACAACCTCTGTGTCAGCGAACAATGAAAACTTACTAGTGAACATATGAAACAGAAATGAAATTAGCCAGCAGTAGGAAACTACAAACAGCTGAGGCATTCAATTGTTAGCCATTTGAAGGATTAACTTCTAAGCCATGTAGAGCCCTCTCGGTAGTTTAACGAGTTGGGTACTCAAGGGTGTATAAAAACACACTTTCAAATAGAAATGTAGTGCTTCACCTATAAAGTGGAGATTTACTGGCAGGTTGTGATATTATTAATACTGGATTTCCTTGCCTTGGCCTGTGAACTTAATCACATTTTCTTTTGCTTTCCTCATTCCTGCCTTCGCTCCAGGTTTCAGAGTAGAGAGCTTAGAATGGACAGTCTGAGCCAGGCAGGACAGAGCTATCTGGGACAGCTGGTGGACAATTACCTAAAACTCACTGCTCTGTCCTCAGCCTTCCATTCCCCACCCACACCATTGTTCCCGAGCTCCAGATCTACACAGCTCATTGGATATTCAACCAGCCTTAAAGATTTTATTTGATGGTTATTTCAATAATAATTATGGAGGCTGCCAAACTCTCCTTTCCCTGTTAGAAAAACAAAGCCAAACAAACAATAAAGCCACCATCATAGTGACAATAAAACCATACTGTTGAGAGGTTTTCTTGATGCTGTCTTGAAGACCTGAATGGAACTTATCGCCAAAGAAACTCCATTACAGCTCATCAATATCAACCAGTTTTATACTTTCAGCATAAATTTTAAAGAAGGCACAGCTTTTCTTAAAGAAATGTTGGGACTTGGGTTTTAATATTTCCTGCAAACAAGACCACTAGCTCACCTTGGTTAAGTGTTTATTCAATTGGGGGATAATTGAATAATTAGGATTGATGAATGCTATAAAGATTTTTTTTCCTTTCTCAAAGCAAGGAAAGAAGGCAGCTGGCAGAGCCTGCTTGGGGATATTGTTTCCCACCATTCTGGTCTGCGTTTATATATTTATATCTGTAATTTCCCCATTCCCAAATCCATTTCGGGGGGAAAAGTCACAAACCAGCATCCTTCTTTCTTTATTTAAAGAGGCTGAAGTCAAAGGGGAGGAGGGGAAAAGTCAAGAATGGAATCGCCAAGAAAACCCTAAACAAATAAAGTGCAAACCCGGAGTGACAAGCGCACCCAGAGCCTGGATTGGTTATGGATGAGACGACAAGTATATGATGAAATTAATGACCCTCTGTCAACTTTTTAGATCTCACTTTTAAAGAGAATGGACCAAAAATCAATAGCCCCCAAACCACCAGTACTCCAGTGAGCCAGTCTTTCATTTATCTTCCTGTTGGCACTCAGATAGAAATGCAGCCAAGCACAGCACAGAGCCTTCTCTGGGACTCCTCATTGCAGATGGACGTTTGAGCACCCCAGCTAAGGGTCAGAGGTGTGCGCCCAGGCTTCTCTGAGGAGGACCTGCTTCTTATGCATTAGTGTCTGCACTGGCACGATTCAGCTGGAAGCCGATTTGGCATCCGGGTACCAGGTGTTTGGATTTGGAACTTGCCTGTCATGGGCAGGATTTCCAATCCAGGAATCTTGACGGGCGGCTATTCCAGTCCAATTTTGATACCCCCAGCCTGAATGTGTTATATTACAAGTCTTTAGGTAGTGACAAAACACAGCTTCAAAAACAAAGTAATGCTGGCGATTTAACTAGCTGGTGGGTGTGTTGGTCGTATCCCAGCATCACATAAACAAGGCAGCACTGCGTGTGTGTGTGTGTGTGTGTGTGTGTGTGTGTGTGTGTGTGTGTGTGTGTCTCAGCACTAGAGAAGGAAAGGCAGAAAGATGAAAGGTTCAAAGTCACCCTTGGCTGTGTAGGAAGCCCCATGAGAACTTGGGCTGCATAAAACATATGACAGTCTCAAAAAAAAAAAAATCAGAGTAGACCCACATGTTTATATAGGTACATGTTGCTAGTCTCAGAACTGGGTTTTTCATCTCAGGGAAGAGATTGCTACCCAGATGAGGGTCTGAGAAAGTGCAGAGCTTAGATTCCAAATTCTGTGAGCTGAAACCCAGAGTGAGACGCAGTCTGTGAATGAGTGAAGGAGGAATCCATGTAAAACACTGTGTGAGCTGTAATTGAGCTTGTAATTTTTATGAATATTCTTGGAAGTAATCACTTGTCTCAAAGGCTGAATTTTCTAAAAATAAGATTGGTTAGCACATCAGGAGGATTTCCCTACTTTGAGCAAGCCATATTAAAACGTGAAAGATAAATGAACCCGAACCAAGTGTTCAATAGCACTGTTAACAGCTGGGGCCAACGCGAGATGAAATGATGTCATTATGTTAAAATGGATGTCAACACACAGAGAAAAAAATCAGTGTAAAATGCGAGAGATCACATTTTGATGATAATTTAAGGCAAGCAAAGTGGTCACCATTTATCTGGCCTTGGCCAAATAGAACCTAATCAATGAATGCCTCTAAGGCTTTCATTTCATTTAATTTATATTAAAAGTACTTATAGCAAGCTTATTATATGGGAGGTAGTATTTTGAGCACTTTGTACATAATGACCCATTTAATCTTCATAACAAAACTAGGAGGTAGATATTATTGTCCCAGTTTTACAAATGAAACCAAGGCACAGTGGGGTTACATAACCACTGGAGGGCACAGGTCTAATTAATGGCATAGATGGAATTAAAACCCAGCCAGTCTGGGTCCAGATTTTAGGTTATTTACCTTAAACAAGGCTTTTTTTTTGGGGGGGGGGAGAAGGGAAGAATTTTAAACATCAGTGATAACTAAAACAGAGTAAAAATATGTAAGTAGAGAGAAACATTGGCAGGTTCCTTTGCAATGTTTTATTTCTTTTCTTTGGATCCTAATATTGGTATTTATTATGAGAGTTTTAAAGAAAACCTTTATCATATTTAATAGGCATAATGTCTCACATCTACATACTGTGCAATAATTCAGCTGGGATAATTTAGCCCCTGTACCAGGTCACGCTCACCTTCACTCTGTATGGGCTGTGTTTACCAAAATACACAAGACAATGGTTTTAACTATACTCACACTTGTTCATGAGAGTTACCTGGAAGTTATTCTTCACGTCTACCTTGGATTTGTACACTTTCACCATTTTAATTATCAAACACAGTGGATGTTGGTCCTCTAGCCCAGATGTAGTGATGGCAGGGCAGAAAGAAGAGAGCAGAATCACTTCTAAAATATGCTTGATTTTATTTCTCATCAGAAGAAAGAAAATGTGGCTACTTCATTCTAAATCTAGACAAAGATGGGTGATCATATCCATGGAGCTGAGATGGAAAAGCCAGGAGCAGGTAGCGTCATTACATGGAATAAGTTGGTATACAAAAAAAAATATTCCATAACAGAACCCATGTGCTCATGAAGCCCAGGGATGTAAGTGACTAAGGCAACAGCATCTCCATTATTTGGAGACTTACATCCATTGCTCTCTGTGTGATGTTGTTCTAATATGTAGATAGATAGTAAGGGCAAGGGAAAACGGAGAAAGAACAGGTACAAATCCAAGTAGGTGGGGTGCTTTTGGATGTGGCGATCACATGCTTGCAACTCTAGGAATCCTGGAGGGAGCAGGATGCGACTCAGTCAGTGGTCTGCCTGCCTAGCATGCATGGGGCTCTGGTTTGACTCCAGCACCTTGGAAAACTGGAAGTGTCCCTACAAACCTATGACCCCAGTACTCTCTAGGCTCAGAAGTTCAAGGTCATCCACAGCTACACAGAGATTTTGAGATCAACCTGAACTAATGGGGAGAAGAGGAGGATACTGAGTAGAGAGATGACTCGGTGGGGAAAGTTCTTGTAGCACAGCAAGAAGAGTTGAGATTGGATCCCCAGAGCCCATGTAAAAGCTGGGCATGCTCACATACACCCATAGCCTCAATGCTGTTAATGCTCCCAGGGGAGGAGTGCACAGATCCCAAGAACTCTCTGCCTAGCCAAACTTCAAGCTCCAGGTTCAGTTAGGAGATTGTATCTTAAAAGAGAAGTTGGAGAAAAGTAGAGTAAAATACTAAAGTCAACTTCTGTCCTCCATACACACATGCATGCATGCACCCCCAACATGCACATATGTGCATACAATACAGAAAAAGAGAGGATGGAGGGAGGGAAGGGTGGGTAAGGGAGGGAGAGGGAAGGAAAAGAGAAGAGAGGAGAAAGGAGAGAGAGAGAGAGACAGACAGAGAGACAGACCGTTTGGGCAACCAGGAAATGCTATAAGGAAGGATTACAGATAGTGGCTTAAGTATTTCTTCTGCTTTGACTGTTGAGACAGTTTGGAAGGTAAAGGTGCCTGCTGCCAACCCTGATAACCTAAGTTGATCCACAGGACCCATAAAATGGAAAAAGAAATGGTTTCTGAAAGCTCTCCTCAGACCTCCACGCTCACATCATGGAGTATGGATGCTCCCCTCTTTACTCTCACACAAAATACATTCTTAAGAATGTCACAAACATTCTTTTACTTCATATCTCACTGGAAACAAATCTCACTCTTACAAAGACTGTCTTAAAGGTTACTTTACATTTAGGCATGCAGACAAAATGTAAATATTTTTCACATACTCGACTTTAATAGAAAGGTTTTTTGGAATATTTCAAGACAAAAATTCCCAGTACAGTAAATAATCTGTCTTGGAAAGGTCAACAAAACTCTAAATAAACAATGGACAAGAATGTAGGCAAGGGGGTAGGGCAGGTTCATTTACCCTCTTTTATACTTGCAGAAGCATCTCTGTTAAATGTTCTGCCTCAAAATACATGTGCTCCGCTCTCAAGACTGTTCTAGCAGGCAGGGTGGCAAGAGTGACAGAGGCTTCTCTCCTGTCCCCACCTTCTCCGAGTCTATGAATTAGCTTCATGGAAACCTCTAAGCTTCAGGAGGTATATGACAGTTGCAGAGTAAAAGGCAAATGAAGTCAGCATTTCGCACTGCATCTTTTAAATTCTACTAATACATTTCTATGTCATATAGATAAAATTGTGAAGACTCAAGTTGTCATGCAAAAGGAAGTAGAGCCATAATATTATGCTTTTTCACATGCCACCTCCAATGACAGTGGTGGACACAGCAAACTGAAATGTGCAATTTGATTTGCAGACATATCTAAACAGAGCAATTTACAGAGAATTTCCAATATATCTAAGCTATTTTAATACAAAGTTAAACTACTTCTGGGATAATCTTAGAATTTAAAACATGACTGAAGTCCATGTGTCTGGAGGCAGAATTTAGCTCATTTGTTTACTTTAGTCTTTATCCAGTGATGACACTCACCTGTTAAAATTTCATTTAACACTTTTAGCAGAACCAGATGCCAAACTCCTTTTGCTACACATTTTTCTCAGAAAACAAACAAACAAACAAATAAACAACCCCCCCCAAAAAAAACCCAAACCAAAGAACAAACAAACAAAAACAATTTATTACATATTAATCTTTGAAAGAAGCTCCCCTGCACATGAACTGCGAGTGCCTAGGGAATGGCAGGAGTTCTTAGGCTTTCAGTTGGACATCAAGCTAGCATCTGTGCAAGACAAATGCTTCTAATGTGGGAGTCTCTGCTTAACCCTTCCATTCCCACTTGGTGCCTTCTTTTTAGTGCCTGGGCAAAAGGGTACTCTATCACATGTGTATTTTGTGTGCTCACAGATGCAGCCATGTGTACCTACATCTTCAAGTGATTCCTCATGCTGTACATTTTCCCAAGTGCAGCAGCACTCTCTTAAACCATGAAGGGAATTTAGTGCATCAACAGGGAAACTCCCTTCTACTGAACCGAGCCTTGAAAGTCAGCTCCCTAGACCCCAGCTTCTGGATTGTGAATTATATGTGACATCTTACATAGAAGTGTTGTGAAAAGTCTGATTTTTTTCATTTAGATATCATAAATACATAATCTGGACACTGTAGAATTTTATTTGTGAGATGCTTTTCTTTTTTCAATTGATCTTTAAGTGAGAATAAAAACTAGTGTTATCATTACACCTCTGTGCACAGGTCCCTGAACTTTTGTTCTGACTTGGTTTTCCTCTTCCCCCATTCCATCTTTGGTTTTCTTTCTTCTTGAATAATCCTCACTTCTGCTTTCTCTTCACAGGCATTGTGCTATCCTTTTGCTCCTCTCTTGTCTTAAGATCTTTTTCTTGTCTATATGATACCCTTTCTGGTTTCATGGTCTACACCCACACACCCACACACCCACACCCACACACACACCATATATATGTATACACACATCTATATAATTGCATTTTTAAACATTTACTTTATGTGGGTATGTGGATGGCTGTGCATGTGCTCCAGCTTGCACATGGGGTGAAATGACAATGTGCAAGAGATGTTTTTTCTTTCTGTAGTGTGGGCCTATTGGATAAAACTCAGATAATCAGGTTTGGTGGCAAGTACTTTTACCTACTGAGGTACCCTACTATGGCAATATTACACACACACACACACACACACACACACACACACACACAGACACATAATTCTAATTCTAGTTTCTGCAAAAAGACATTTTAAAAATAATCCTCTGTTAAAGTCTAGAATGTAGGATTAGATTTGTATTTGGCATATAGCTACATAAATAGAGGGGTTTTTCCTTTCATGGACTCTATTATGGCAGCAATATTATTTATTGGAGCTGTTTTTTAATTGAAAGAAACAAGACTTCAAACTCCTATCCAAGACTGTTTCCAAAGATGATTTTCTTATGTAGAATGTATAATTAAAATCAACTGGGAATAAACTTTTTTCTTTTATTTTTTTCATTGAGTGGTGTCTCATGTAGTTTGGGTTGGCCTCAAGCTCACTCCATAGCCAAGAATGCCTTGAACTCCTGATCTCTCTGCTTCCATGTTTTGAATACTGGAGTCATAGGTCCGCACTACTGTGCTTGTTTTATTCTGTGCTGGGAATTGAACCCAGGGTGTATGACTGAGCTACATACTGAGGTCTAATTTTTTGTTTGTTTGTTTTATTTTCTTTATCAAACTCAATAGGGAAGTAAGCTAAGTCAGTGAACTGAAGACACAGACCTAGAGCATTTCCCATGATCCAGACAATGTCACAAACACTGAAGACAGGCAGTCCAGAAACCCCTAGTCTAAAACTCTGGGCCTTGTTTCCCCTCCCCTGCTTGTTGGCAGAGCTAGAGAGGGAGGTGGCTCTAAGCAGTAACATCTGGCTGCTGATGAGAAGCCCATCAGTCAGCAGGGGGCAACGTGCTCATCAACAGCTTAGTGTTTTGGCATAGGAACTAAATGATTTCTGCACAGTTCTCAAAAGCTGCATGTTAGCTATTACCTGTTGATTGAAGGGCTAGGCTCTCCCTGGTGCCACTGGCCACTTCCACCAGCCGGGGGATTTAACTCTGGGTAAAATATGTCTCTCACCGAGTCTTCGGATTCATGGCAAATCCACTCAGAGGTGTCTGAGACCTTCTTTTTGGAAGGCCATCATGGCCTGGAGATTGACAACCCACTCACGTGCTTTGGTATGGAATTTGCAGAGTAAAAACAGACCAGATGAGAGAGTGAGGAGTGACTGAGATGGGGTCAAAGGCCTGGCATACACCAACTTACTTTAGTCGCCATTGCTTCTATTATTCTGCACTGCATTTGGAATGAGGTGTATCTCTGGTTTTTCACAGAAGAGCTTAAATTCTTTCTTCCTTAAGAGTTAAAGAAGTGCCTCATCAGCAATAAATCTTTGGAATGGTAACACTTGCATCCGCAAGCAGCTGCCATTGGCTTATGTGCCCTCATTTCCAGTAATCCCATTTTTTTTCCTAAAGGTAGACCAGTTTGCTCTTCTGCTATGTATTTTTCAGAGATATATTAAAACCTGTGAAGTTGGTTGTACCATTCAGACGTCACTCTCTTTAGGGCTGAGGAGATGCCTCAGCAGCTAAAAGCACTTGCTATACAAGCATGACAACATGAGTTTGATCTCCAGATCCCCAAGTATCTACAATACTCGAGTGCCCTTACCAGGAGATGGAGACAGTTTCCAGAAGGTCTTGGGCCAGCTAACCTGGTTCTTTCTCAGTGATAAAGAGACTCTTTTAAAACAAGGTTTAAGAAAAAACAAAAACGAATGATACCTGAAAACTGCCCTGCGACCTCCACATGCACACCAGTGTATCACGTATGAGTGTATATGTGTGAGCCCCCCCCACTCTTCTTATGGTCTTTATCAACTTTCTGTGGTAGATAAAATAGGAAAATGAGGAGGCTGAGATGGAGAGAGAGAAGTTTCACTTGGACAGAATCAAGCAGTTCTGTAGCATTTGGAATCAGCATGGCAGGTTCTCGGGAGAAGATCCTGTGGTCAAAATCCCTATGTGTTGTAGAAAAGCAGCCTTTCCCAGGATCTTGTCCTCAAGATTGTGGATTTGCAGCCTGAAGGAACAGGAAGGCAAGGAAGGCATTGGGTAAAGGATAAGATTGTTTTCCAGCAAAGCCTTGGCCAGCTGATACCTGGCCCTGCCACACGACCCTCACGTATCTCACTCTTTCCTGAAGGTTATCAACCCAGTAGGACCACATTTTTTTCTATTGCAATAGTCCCTTCCATGACCTTGTCCAGCTGCAAGGAAGGCCCAGGTCCTTGCAGTGGACTGGTGCCTAGTCTTGTCAGACCAGTGTCAAGTGGCCCAGCTCTCTGACTCCTTGAGAGGGCAGAAACCATCACTTGCCTCGTGAAGTGATAAATGTGTTTTGGATAACATGTTCTTGTAGTACCTTTCTAGAATAATTGGAACCTTCATGTAAATAGATTGTCTCATAATTTACCTAATTGCCTCTGTTATAAACTACTTGAGGACGCCGCATGGGCCAGCTAAGCTTTCCTGTTCTGTTTTGTGAGTTGGTGGCATTGAACTCCGGGATGGTAACAACACTCCTGTGCTCACCATGACTTGATGTGCGCTTAAACAAAAGATAGGTCTGCTCTGAAGGGTTCTGTAGTTAGGCAGCAGGCCAGACTGACTTTTATGAATTCAAATTCTCACACGAAGTTCTATAGGGTGAGGAGAGTGCCTATTCACCATTTGTTTGCACCCTGTGGGAAAGCTATTCATTTTCCCCATCTTTGAACAATATAAGGAAACAACTTATCTTTTACAGTTTTTGGATCCAGTTCACGGAGGGTGTCAGTATTGTCTAGAATCCTCTAAGGGGATGTGGGAGTCACAGATCCCACGGCTGGTGCCCAGCTTTTGGCTCCTTATATGACCTCCAGAAACTTCTCAGCCTCTTCTGAGGCTCAGTTTATCTGCCTGAGAAATCGGGTCCCCATTTCTTTATCACAGGGAAAAAATGGATCCTTAGAGGAAGGAAAATATAGTGTTGTTGCAGCCAAAATGGTTGAACAAAAGGGGACTCCTGTTGAACCCAGTCACAGGGGCATCTGTTTTGCTTAGCTTCATATTTCACCTGAATAGAACACGCCTTACCACCAGCATAACTCAGAAACTATGAAAATACAACCAAATAGGGCTGGCTTCATATACCTAAGAACAGATTTTTCTATGTCAAGTTTTAATAAATATAATTGCATAATGAGGGACTGTCTGGTGTGAGGCAGGGGGATGGAGTAGGAGAAGATGAACTTCAGGTTCTCAGGCATGTCCATTTCTACATAAACCTACCCCCCCCTCCACACACACGTGTGTGTGTGTGTGTGTGTGTGTGTGTGTGTGTGTGTGTGTATATTTAAATTTTTTTGAGAAGTGTTGGGGGTTATAAGGTTTCATGTAACCCAGGCTGGCCTTTGGATTTGCGCAGTTTATATAGTGATGAGAACTGAACACAGGGCCTTGTATACACTAGACAAATCACTCTACCAACTGAACCAAATCCTCAGCCAATAGTTACTATCTTAAAGCTTGTCTTGGGGAAGTGCAAAACAGGTACATCAAGCTTAACATTTTATTGGTTTCTCCCTAACATGAACCGGGAAAGTTCTATTATTGTGAGAAACCAAAACAAAGAAGGTACATAGTATTGCTACCAGCGTTAGAAATAGCCAGCTGTCAGCCGCAGATCAGGCCCTGGAACCACACTCCACAAAGGAGCAGAAAATAATGGCGATTCAGCTATGTTTTATGATGGACCTGTTACACAGAATGAACTCTGTGAATCAGAGTCCGTTTGGCTGGGATTATACCAGCAAACTCGAATCTGAGAACTCGGATTTCCCAAGCAAACATGAAAATGGGAAATGCTAGGAAAAGCAGTCGTCTCCATCCGGGTAGAAATGGCCATTTTGGATGTGGACTATGTGAAGAAATCAAGCCATCACTCAGACATGTCTAAACGCGGCATTTGAGCTGCCTTTTTGTGTGGCGCAGGCGTGCTGGGGGCTGCCCGCTTCATCATATTCAACTTCATTTGGTGGAAACATTACAAGGGAATAGGTTCTCCGACTCCCAGGAAGTGCCTCTGCTCTTCATTTCCTCCTCATCACCCTGCTCCCGCTGCTGCTTTATGCGTTTGTAGCCTGGACCCACCATCTGGTGCATGGCTGCATTTGGACCAGAGTCCCCCATCCTGTGAAAAATTTAGATGGCTATAGCAGTAATCAAAAATACCAATAAAGTGTCACCGGCCCTTGCTGGTGATGTGGGTGGCTGGTGAGTGAGATATAAAAATGAATCATGAGGCAAGGTATGATTGCCGCTCAGGCAACTATTTCCAAATGTGAGTGCACCCGGGTTGCATAAATGCTTCCGAATATTCTCCGTGAGGCCAAAAGGCTCGAAGATAACTGCGTCAACTCATCAAGCTCCCAGACCTCTGGGACCTGGGAGGCAGAAGAGTTGTTACTCAAGTGTTTGTGCCCAGAACATTTATATCTGGGCACAGTGGGGGTAAGTGGCACCTGCCGGCAGGCAGGAAGTGTTTGGATGAAAGTCAGCATCAGGGTCCTGTATGTTTAATACAGAACCCCACAGTCCTATATGTTTAAAGCGAGGCACTGTTGGAGGTATAAAGAGTGGTTAAGTAAATGAGTGGGATACCATTAATCTTGGTTTGTTTCAGCACTATATCTTAGGCAGTTGAAGGCAGAGTGAAAAAGAAAAAGTCCTGCTCCTAGCTCCTAACCTGGGTGTTAAAACTGATGTCTTTCCCATTAGGGCCTGTAAACTCATTAGCACATGGCAATTTATCCTCTTTTATTTATTCTCAATTATCCTATCATCCATTGGATCTGGATCTGATTACCCTTTTCCAGAGTCAAACATTATCTTGTAAATCATTTGCCTTAAGTCCTGAGCCTGCTATAGAGCAGGCAGGGATTTGCTTAGACAGGTAATAAATCAATTAGCATTAAACTTGTGGTATCATCTGTTTTCTTCTGTACTGCTTGGAAGGAGGAGCACCTGAAAAACCCTCCTCAGGGTATATCTTGCTTCTCTGCCTGGTGTGTACAATAAGGGGATGTGTGCTCCTTTCCAAAGAAGAGAAAAATAAGGAAAACACAAGCCACCAAGCCCCAGTCCTCCTTTTGCGCCTCTGAAGGCTGATGGCATTGCAGATATGAGCTCTTCTCCTGTCAGAGAACACTTTTTTTTTTTTTTTTTTTTTTAGTCATGGTGAGGAACATTTATTATTTGAGCAGGGGCATCAGAGACAGTGTCATTTTAGGTCCATGCCAGAGTAAGAGCATGGGAGGGGACACAGGCCTTCATTTTGTCTCCTATTTGCTTAGGGATATTTTGCCACTCTGCACACACACCAACTGGTCTGATGTGATCAGATAACAGCAACCTAGTAGCTGTGAAGTTGTTCTCTCCTCCCCTGAACATTCCAAAGGGCCGGCTGTTCTCCCAGTAAATCCTGGGCTAATTTACCTGAACATGTTGTCTTCCTGTCCCTGATCCAGTTCTTAATCCTTTGGCTGAGCTTCTGAACAGAGAGCCCAGTCAAGCAATTGTGGTTAACAACGAAGCCAGGGGAGCTTCTAGATTAAGGAAGAAGCGGTCTTCCCTACTATCTCAGCATTCAGGATTATCTTCTGGAGGGGTGCCCTATGTATGCCCTGTAACCCATAGAGACCTCTGCCCTCCTGTTGGTGGTAATGCCACTGTGAAGTGCATGTCAGGCCCTTGCCAGTGCAGCTTTGGCTGTGGAGGTTAGCCTGGAGAGACTGCGAGAGTTGGAGTATAACGGGTACTGATGAGTCCTGTACTGGGTTGCTGGGACCAGACGAACTCCCAGACTTCAGGTGTACTTTTCTAGCTAGCACTCTTTTCTAGTGGCCTGCCCACACCAGACACCTGCCTGCCTCCAGGATTTCCCCTGGTTCTACCCCTAGCTTTCATATTGAAAGTGCACTCCAAATGAGAATATGCAGACACCTTGCTCCTGTGGTTGGAGGAAAATTGTACCGAGTACTGTGTTTAATATACTAATACTAGTTAAATTTTCAATGACTTCTGGTGTACGGGATTCAAGAGAGCCATTTAGCCCTGTGGTTTACAGAAGGGCTGATGGGAAGCATTTCAAGCTGGGTGAAAATCCTTCCCTCAGCAAGGATTTGAATCATGGGGTGGGGCTTGCTGAAGTGTGGGGGTCCTCCCAGTGCAGTGCAGCACTTCTTGGCCAGCTCTGGGGTGAAAAGCGTTCTGAGGTCCATGGCATTTATATTTTATTTTCTCATAGAAAGAACAATTTCTCAGCTATTTTTCTATTATAGTCAGTTACAAATGCATTCCACATCCTCCCAGTCAGGTACCAAGCCCCTCAAAACCAGTCTGTGCCTGACTTGGTAAGGGTGCCTTGGTCTGCAACCAGGAGGTCTGGGATCTAAACCTGCTTCTGCTGTGAACAAGTTTGGTGATATTGATCCTTTTCACTGAAATTCCTCAGAGTTCTGTGTCCTGCATTGTGGGACTTCGGCTTACTATTTGCTTAAAAGCAGGAGCAGGAACCAGATGATCTGAGTGCTTTGTGATCTATTCAGAGTTTCAGTGGGTGGGTTTTGGGTTTTAAACTTTCCAGAGACTGAATCCATCTCATCAGACCTTATATGGCTGCAAGGAAACAAACCCCCCAGCAGCAGCAGTAACGTCAACCACAACACCAACCCTACCCTAAAACTTACGAGTGTGAAATCCTCTCCCTTCGAAATTACAACCAAAATGATAGACATGCTGCAAAGGATAAGATGCATTCTGATCATGAAAGAAAAGATGCCTGCAGGCTAAAGACGACACATAGGCTGAGCAGTTATAGAGCAGGGTCCTGATAGGGCTGGCCAGCTTCCTTCTGCACATGTGTAGAGAGAAACCATGTCTACAAGGGGTCAGGTCAATGCCAGCAACAGACACAAAGGACGAAGCAGTAGCTGTAATTGTGATGTGGAGTAGATCTTTCCTCAAGCTTGAGTATTCCTGGATTCCATGCATAAGATGGAGTAGAAAGGGCTATGTCCCTTGTGAGGACATGTGACCTAAGGTCTCCAGATGCTTGTTACTGGGTTGGTTCACTCTGCTTGGAGTTGGCTAACATGCCTCTAGTTCTTAAGGTGATGGCTTATAGGACAGTCTCAGGGGGTGACAGTTTACAAGCCTTTGGTTCTTTTTTTATTTTTAAAAATTTTTTATTAGATATTTTCTTCATTTACATTTCAAATGCTATCCTGAAAGTCCCCTATACCCTCCCAAGTCTTTGCTTCTAATTCTATCTAAATCCCTTTGATGGGAGCCATTGGTTCAATTATTAAGGTTTTCTCCTATCTCAAGTGGCATCCCTGGTAGTAGAAACTATTACATGTCCTTCTGATGTGCTTTAGTATGCATGAGATACATGCAGTTTTAGCAAGGGTCTGACTATCCCTTTGTGGGTGGGGAAGACAGCATCTTTGTATACTTTATTTGGCTGTGGAAGGAAATTCAAGGCCATACAGGACTATTTTAAGAGCTATCTCTTCAGCAATTGTTCACAATAGCTGCAAACCTTCTCCGCAGTTTCCTGATATTCAGCTGTTGTTTTCCTTCTTGAGTCCTCTCGTGCTGACCTTAGGATGACAGTAAACGCATTGATTTTCCGTCTCATCATTCTTCAGTGACACAGTTGTTCCATCCACATCCAGTCCGTGTGTTGCGCCCTGCATCGTATGTCTGGAAACCATGTAGCCAGTCAAACTTGGTCAGAAATGATGATGCCACACAGACGGGGCTGACGGTCAGAAAGGAAAAATGGCCTATGCTTAGATGTGAGAGAAAACCCAGGGTTCCTAGCAAGCATTAACTATGTATAAAGCTTTGGTCTTTGGTACTCATTGGGGACTGCTTCTGCTACAGGCACGCCAGGCTTTATAATTAGTTATGGGGACTTACTATTATTTGAGCTTTTGCTATGCTATTTTCTACCTAAGAAGGTCCATTATTTTAAATGTGTAATAAGAAGGAAGAAATATGTGGAAAAGTAGTAGCTTTTCCAAGCTTTAAACTTTGGAATAATAATTTATGTTACAGACACAGTCTAGCAGGGCCTCTGAATTTTTTTTAATTGATCATATTTTTTAAGGAATGTGTTATAATAAAATGATAGTGAGCTTTACTCTGAGATAGGGAAAACATTCTGAGCTGAGGTAGACTCATAAGAATTCTGTCTACAGTAACAATAACCACACAAATAAAAACAAACAAAACGTGGGTCACCCAGCTTTGTGGCAAACCGCTAACCTTTGCTCATTACCAGAAATGGCCTTGTTAGTACTTAGGTCTTTGTAAATATAATTAAGGACTTCCTTTTCTGAAAGTTTCTGCTACATTACAACCCCAAGTTTCTATGAACTCTTAAGGGTGAGGAAAAGGAGGAGAAAAAACCTCTCAAAGCTTAATAAAAGTTCCCCAGCAAAGCCATCAGGGATTTCAATTATGAGGCTGTTCTCAAGACTCCTGTAAAGGTTATTTGTTGAACAATTTCTCTCTTGCAGTAAATGACAGATTACCTGCTTGGTACCATACATGATGCACAAAGTCTTTAATTAGAAAATAGTGCTCGACGTGTTAAAGACCTTCTAACATTTCTTAGTTAATACTATTCCTCACAATTCTTCCCAAGGACGTGAAGGTTTGTTTGTAGACTTGAAATAGCTGATGGGACATGGTGGACAGAGACCCCATGCCAGGTGGGGACTATCCAGCAGCTACACAAAGAGAGAAAGGATCTGACCCTAGCAAGTTTGGACTGTGAAGGCGACTCTGATAAGAGACTATTTTTTTTTTTTTATTATCCATTGCTTTTAGCCTTATTTACCATCAGGCTCTCTTGCCACAAGCATGCTTTTTAGTCCTGACAGCCCTGAATTATGGCCATTGAGGGATCCTATCTCATTAACTGAAATGGGAGAATAAAACATCAAACAATCATAAAAATAATTTGGCACTGTGAAACCACTTAGGAGCAGCTGTCAAACAGGTTGGAAGATAAACTTCTAAATAAAAAGAATAGAGAGAGCTGCAGTGTCCTGCCATATGTTTCCACGGGTTAGAGACTCCTTAATAATACGAAGTGCCCGTGATTATGCAGAATACGGCAGTCACTCCATATATGATATTGATTATGCCTTAACCCCAATTTAGTAAAGACCCACTCCTCCTTTTCCTAATCAGATATTGCAGAAGCAGTTTTCTGAAAGAAAGAAAAAAAAAAGAGTCCCTAATGCCAAGCCATATTTTATCTGGAAGACTGTGGCAGGAGATTGGGCTTTGTCTAGCCTGTCATCATGGCTCGGAGCCCAGTTTTAGGACAGCAAGGCCCCTCTGGGGCTCTTCTCCAGCAGTTTCCATCCAGTGACTCAAAAACATACATCTTTATCAAGCTGTTGTTGTCAGACAACATTAGATAATTAATAGGCCATTTGTCAGCCTGCACAAAACATGTTAAAATCCCAAACACAATCAGGATAAATATAGTTGCTTGCTCTCTGAAGGCTTTCTGTTCTGTCATGTAGCCATTGCAGGCAGATATTTGCTATTAAATGAGACTCATTATTAATCACATCTAATGTTAATTAATTAACCGCCTCTGTGTATTGGGGGCTCTCCGTGACTTTCAATTTCTTTAAGAAGCTAATTGGTAACTTAGCAGTTACATCGAAGTTACTATTTCTCTTTCCATTCGAGTCAGGATATTACAGTGAAATGTATGTGTTTGCATTTGAGAGGTATCCCATGGAAAGCCAGCGTAACTGGGCAACATAATTAGGGAGAATGATTGGGACGAGGAAAACCATACAAATATACACTTAATGTTTTTTTTTCTTGTCTGGCTTACTAAAAATAATTTTATTTCTAAATATTATTTTCAAATTTGACAGAAACTAAAATATCTAAGTATAATTTTCATTATATTTCTCTTTGTCTCTAAGTGTGTGTGTGTGTGTGTGTGTGTAGGTAGATAGGTAGGTACATGTGTATGGAGGACAGAACATTTTCAGGAGTCTCTCTCTCCTCTGTATGGGGCCTGGGGATACAATTGAGGTCATCAGATTTGTTGGCCAGGCCTGTACCAACCGAGCCATCATGTCAGTCTCAAATTTAATTTTTAGAAAGTTGTGAGAGAATGATCTTCAGACTCACTTGCTCACTCCCTCATCACACAATTTTGTGGAAAGAGTGTCTGATCTGTTTAGCGGCCAGTTCTATGTCCTGGAGGAAACCTATCCACCCCGAATTTTCCTTGCTATAAACTGTGAGCTGCCAGGGCACAGGGCCCGGACACTCAGAATGTGTGTCTGCTTCGTATAAAGCAGCAGATCCTTTACGTGGTGGACATGCGAAATATAAATGTGCTCCTCACCCCGACCGAGCTCCTCACAAAGCAACATGGCGGAGGAGAACTGATAACTACAGCCCTGGCCCATGGTGGCTCCGTGAAGCATGCTTACCAATGCCTTTCTCATGAGCAGAACCTGAGGAGAAGCTCTGTGTTTCCCAGTCTAACTAAAGCTTTGTCTTTAGAAACTGGCCTTCTGAGGAGAGGAGTGTTGCTCTGACAGGCTACCGTGATATGGGTGACATGTGGCCACTAAAGCATCTGGTATTGATCTTACTACTGGAGAGTTTGCTCTATTCCAAGATTTTATTACTGTAAGAGTAGATATTAGAAAGGTCCACCTTAAGAATAACATGAACTAACTAGTTCCCCCTGTGCTCATGTCTCTAGCTGCATATATGGAAGAAGATGGCCTAGTTGGCCATCATTGGGAAGAGAGGCCCTTTGGTCATGCAGACTATATGCCCCAGTACAGGGGAACACCAGGCCCATTATGTGGGAGCGGGTGGGTAGGGGAGCAGGGCAGGGATGGGGGAGGGTATGGGGAACTTTCTGGATAACACTTGAAATGTAAATGAAGAAAATATCTAATAAAGAAAAAATAATTTAAAAAAGAAAGGTCCACCTTGAGGGATATATATATATATATATATATATATATATATATGTATGTGATGATACACACTATATATAGTATATATGAATTATTGAAGACAGAGTTACTTCAACGTTTCATCATATTAACAGAGAGGCAGATGGCAGATACAGGGAAAACTAATACTTCATGGCTATTATTCAAAATGAACAGGTAACGATGAGGCTTTAAGCATGACAACCTGACAGCCCATGTCTGTAGCCAACCTGACATTCACATCCACTGCAAAAATGTATCAACAGTTGGAATTTTGCATTTAATTATTAACACTTCAATAATACTCTGTACTCTCTGTATTTAATGTAGAAACAAAATCCACAATAGCTGTCAGTGGTACCACACACTGAACTCATCTCAAATATAGTCTATGGAACATAATTGAGAATTATACTGTTCAGTGAGATCTAGAATGTTTTCCTCCACTGTTATGTGATCCCAGTTTTCCAGTGCAGAACCTTGTAGGAGCGGGATGGGACCAAGCTAGGAAATTTGTATCAGTTGACAGCATAAGTGGATAAGAACCTTGAGACAACTG
Organism: Mus minutoides; assembly: GCA_902729485.2. NCBI lineage: Eukaryota > Metazoa > Chordata > Mammalia > Rodentia > Muridae > Mus > Mus minutoides. Next base: position 34,277 of record LR755134.1, read on the forward strand.
TGGTGTTAAACAAACACACACACACACACACACACAAACACACTTATAGTAATCGTTAAATATTCTTGTGTACATTCTTTGACCTTTATGTAATTGATCCCTGGAAGTCAACCCAAAGATTTGGGGTTGTCTGCATATTCATTTTTACAAATAGAGTTCCTTTTATTTGTATTTAAGACAATATTTTGTTGGTGTGTGTGTGTGTGTGTGTGTGTGTGTGTGTGTGAGAGAGAGAGAGAGAGAGAGAGAGAAAGAAGGAAGAAGGAGGAGGAGGAGGAGGGCCTCCCATCTTCTCCTAATCCCAGTCTCCCTTGGTGAGATGACTGTGCTGAAGAGAATCATTTTAGGAGCTCAGAGGTTTTATATTGTGAGATGCCTCAGTATTTCAACGTGTGTGTTGGGGGGGGGTGTAGTTTACAGAGCTAATCTAGCTGTAGGGCTAGGCTGTTTTATCCACATTGAAGGGCTGTTTGTAGGTGGAGGAGTGTAACTGTGGTTAGAGCATCCTTTAACTAATAGAAATCTAGATTAGAAGGGAACCTTTGCTAACCTGAGTGAGGATCCAGAGGTTTTTGCTGTTGGGAACACTGTAGGATAGAAAACAGAGTAAGTGGTGATGCCCTGCGTCTCAGGTGTGAAGCTGCAGGTCACAGCTTACCTTCTGCATTGTCCCTGTATGAGCTTGTGAGGGGCCCTCTTCTGTTATGTGATCCTAGTTCCTAGTGCTGAGCCTTTATCCCAGCCCTTTTCCTCCTTTGAGGTACCTGAGTGAGGAAGTTAGCAGCCCTTCCCCCACGGTCTGTGCCTGCCACACAGTCTCTGAGATGTGCAAAGGAAGCTCTTTGTAGGGAACACAGTGTGACTATTCCAGCTGTCTCTCCACTGTCTCAAGGGTTTGTCATTTTCCCCCTCCTGTTTTGTCCTGGAGATGTAAACTGCTGTTGTCCAGAGCGGGGGTGGGTAGGGGTGGGTGAGCTTTCTCCCCGAGATGCTAATTTCAAGGCTGAGCAGTTTCCAGTCACCAGCCTTGCTGGAAGGATCTTTCAAGATTTGCCTGGAGGCAGCCAGAGCCCATTTGTCTCACCTGCAAGCGACACAGTTTCAGGAAGCTTGGTTTGCTGAGCATCTTAATGTTTGGGGCTTCTGGTGTGCTAATTGCTGTGGTAATTTTCTCCCTGGTGGTTAAGTCTTTAAAGCATTAAATTATGAACATCCTGCCCAACCTCCAAGCTTTTGATTCAAGTTGTCAAATAGCTTTAAGTTAGTGTTTTAAACATGATACACTAGTTAGGCACAGGGTTTGGTCTGGAATCACCTGATAACTATAAAATCAAGATACATAACACGGAAAAAATGGTGACTATAATGCTATTTTAGTGGGAAATATTCTTTATTCCCCAGACACAGCAAGAAGCTGCTCTCATCCAAATTATGAGCTGTGAAACCCTGCTTCAGACATAAAAGAAAGCAAAATTGTTGAAATGTTATTGGGACATAACTTTTCTCCCCAGAGTAAGTTCTTTGTTGTAGAGAAGAGGGGGAAGCAGTTGCAGTATTTTTTACAGAGAAGTGAGAAAATTGGAGAGAACCCCCCTGCTCCAGTCTGTACCTACTCTGCAAACCCTTTGGTCTCCAGTCTATCTGACACCATTAGGGAGAACAGGCATTTCAGGGCACTACAGCTGGGGATTTGCTCGAGTTCTGCTTTGTCTGGTGGTATCACACCAGATATTTATTTACGTACTCTCTCAGACAGGAGTGCATGTTGTTGGGTAATTAGATATTCAGCGTGGCTTAAAACTCCCTCCCTCCCAAATTATGAAGCTATTTCAAAACAAGAAATAATGCTGAGAGAAAAATTTGTATTAGGTTGATTGATTATCTTATTTTAATCCATATTAAAGGTTTAAGTCTCTAGGCGTGGCCCTTTACTTCTAACACCTCATAAATTATAGCTATAATGAAGCAGTCATTTATCGTGAGCTGATGATAAATGGCTTGCCCTAGGAGGAACTAAAGAATAGGCAAGTAGATCATTTTCATATTTGGTGAAAACAATATTAAGTACCCAGACCTCAGTGATTGCCCTAATAAATGAATAATCTGAGGTGAGGGGCTTGGCAGTCGGTGTAAAAAATAACCTGAGCTTTCCCTGTCATTTGTCAGGCTTTGCTATGACAGCATGCATTATGGGTAAATGAGCAATCAGTAAGAACTATGTTATGGCTGGGATGTTTTTGAGAAATTTATCATATGCATTGCTTGGTACCTTAAGACCTTAAGGCTTAATGGCTCTGGTGCATGACTGCGAGTGAGCACAGTTCCTATTTACCATGGTATGCTTCATTTGTGCACCGTCCCTCACCTTAAAGAAAGGAAAGGCCATTCCTGAACCAGCCGTGCTAGCCTTTGCTTTAAGAACATAGGCTCATGATGTGCCATCTGCTTGTTGACGGACACTCATCTTGGTAGATTGGATGAGGGGTATTTGAACGATCTGAATGCAAATGAACTTCAGGGCAGAGATGTATCAGTATGTGGGATGCTGGAGTTTCGTTCCAGCATACTTGGAGGCAAATATATTATGGGAGCTGGCATTGCCCCTTTTTGATACTCTTCAATATTTGATGGTATTTAAGAGTCAAATGAGTTTTTCACCCTCTGTAATCCACCAAACAGTTGATCTTTTTGATTTGTGGCTGAGTGGGAAGTGAGCAGAAGTAGCTGGAATTATGCAATATGTTATGACAGTATCAACTCATTATGGTTGTCTGGCATATGTAGTTAAAATGAAATGGGGATCCAGGCCAGAGATCTCCCCTTCTGCACACTAGCCTCACCCTGCAAATCCTATTCTAAGAGACATTTGATCAAGGACCATGTGGTTTTGGCAGTGACTTCTGTTTCCATTATACCCAGAATTTGTGGATAGTTTTCGAGTTAAATAACCATTGCATTTGAATTCTGGCATGGCATCTCATTGGATGAATTTCCACATGAACTACTTAGAGCATCATCTTCTACATGCAAAATGCCATCCTGAAGTGTTGCTGTAATGATGGATTAAAATGAGATAATCTGTGGGAGATAGTTAGCATGTGATATATGGTCTGTCAATTCACAGCTTACTTTTTTTTTTTTTTTTTTTTTTTTTTTTGCTGTGGCCAGGTACCTCAAAGGCATTCCAAATGCTCATAACACAGGTGGCATTTTAAACACTAGACTACCAAGCCCGCTTGCTCAGGATATTCGATCAAGGTACTAGGAAGCTAATCTAATAAAATAAAAGCACTTGCTGCTTGTCTGCTGGTGGTCAGGTTCTGAGGATAACCTAAGGACCATCTCCTCATTCATTAGTCAGTGTTATCACTGCAGTACCTCCTGTTCTCCCCTTCCATAGCTCTCATCCACAGTACTTCTCCATTCTTCCAAATGAAAGAGCCAATCACATCGTGACTCCTGATTGCCCAGATGTTTAAGAGCTAACAAACAGTCTCTATATTGCTGCGACTAGATCATTTCACCTTCGGGTCTTACTTCCTCTGTCCTTCACTATACAGAACTTGTCCTCAGTCCTTCAGTGTGAGAGTCAGGTCCACGTTTCCCACTGCCTGGAATGTACTTCCCGCTCAGCTGTCTTCCTTTGGCCAGATCCTGCTTAGAAAGTACCTCAGATTTATCGCATTTGTCGGATTTTAGCTTGGATGTGTAACCTTCCCAGAATTCCAGATTGCCATACTTTTTATATCTCTATTGTTTCCAGAGTTGGCCATTATTATCAATGTGTTGTGTTGTGTCAAATAGGACATAACTAAGACTTAACATCTACCTATATGCTGATTCTGGTGGTAGGTTCCTTGATGATGGCTACACAGTCAACTACATGCTTTAATCTGGAAATTAACACTGTCAGAACTTTGCAAAAATGTTGTAAAAGGATATAATCCAGAATTCATATACACTCATAAATACTTGGACCGTGAGGGAAAGGGCAGGTTGACTCATCTGACAAGGCCTCACGCTGTCTTCTTGATGTGAGAAGTGAGTCTCATACGACTTGAAACTAGAAAGACAAGATCAAGATTTTGTTCTGAAAGTGTCCGAGGATTTGAAATAGACCGAGTGGGAGGGAGCACAGGACAAGCACAGGTATGCCTGTAACCTCAACACGATGAACACTGTTCTGTCTCCCAGAAGGTTTTCTGTTTGCTTAAGATAGGAAGAACAATAATATCAACCAACCAGCCCCCCAGCCCCCAGAGCTCCCAGGGACTAAATCACCAACCTTAGAGTACACATGGAGGGACCCATATGTAGCAGAGGATGGCCTTGTCGTGCATCAATGGGAGAAGAGGCCCTTGGTCTTGTGGAGGCCCGGTGCCATAGAGTAGGAGAATGCTGGGGTGGTGAGGTGTGAGTGGGTGGGTGGGTGGGTAGGGGAGCACCCTCACTGAAGCAGGTCGAGAGGGAATAGGGTTTTCAGTGAGACCAGGAAGGGGGACAACAATTGAAATGTAAATAAATAAGATAACCAAAAATCAAACCAAACCAAACCAAACAAACGAACAAAACAAAAAAACCAACCAGAACTCTTGGGTTTGGTGAAATAGACAATTTCTTATGAGTATATGTCAGTGAATGTGTAGCAGGCTCACAATGCTTCTGAGTGCTTTAAATGAGAATAAACTAAAACAGTTACCCAAACCACCAAAGGGCTGTTGTTGGCTAGAGGTACTAAGCTTGTGAGTCTTCACTGACTATGGACTCTTACTGCAGTGGGCATGTGGGTCAGGCTGCACTGCATCAGAGACAAAGCTCTACACTGGGAGGGCCAGCTCACCTCTAGGCCAGGCTGAGTGTGTGCCTGTGTGGACCCCTCGGTGCTCTCACGGTCACTCCAGCTCCCCCTTTACATGCTCCAGCCCTCTAGGTTACTGGAATTCACTTGAACACCTAGCATGTAGCAGTTCCTTGGTAAGAAGGCCACTGGCCTCTGTCCCTTTAATAGGATGAAATTTTCTCAGTGATCCTGACATTTGATCCCAGTAAATCACCAATGTGACCTCTGTTCATGGGCAGAGGTGGCTCCTTGGTCCTTAGGTGTGCAGTGCACACAAAGGGAAACAGTAGGTGTACTTCATTTCCTCTCTACTCTCCTCCCAGTACCAATCTGTATGGGGAAGCTCCCATCAGAAGACAAAGAGGGTAGGTGGCTCTTCCCCTAAACAATGATCACTCCTAGCAGGTCTCCTTCCAAGTGTGCTAGTTGAACGGTGACATAAAATATTCCAAACTTAATCAATGGACTCAACAGGAAGTGAATTGGGGTGCCACTTCTGTCCACCCCCTGGTACGTTATAGGCCAACAAGCTCTACTCTCTCTGCAACACTTCACACCCTTGGGAGAAGCTCACGAGTATGCATTGGCAAAGCACACTCCTTTCTCAATGCATTCACCATGAAACCTTCTTTGGCCCCTGCCTGGGACCACACTTCTTTCTTGGTTTAGCTTTTTATTATAGCAGTCAGCATTTGAAAAAGATAACTTTCCAACAGGGTGTTGAGTTATGTAAGGCCTAGGATAGCTTGAAAATGATTATTCTTTTATCATAGGGTACCAAATACATTGGAAGGCATGCATAAGATGTTCATTTAGCATGCAGAGCACACACAAGATATTCATTTAGCATGAGCTCACTACCTGAATGGAGAAATGGAATATAGGCCAATGGCTATCCTCTTCCATATGCACTTCCTTGTCCCATTCCTCTAGACAAATTCCCTGTCAAAATTTTATTTTTATTTCTTCACTACTTAAAAAACAGCTTTACTGTTAATATAATGATTTTTAAAGAATACGTTGCCTACTTTTCTTGTTTTTCAACTACAAACCTTCTGGATCTTGCATGTCTCTGTGCAACAGTGTATTTTTTGAATTATCCATGTGGTTCTTTCTCATGGTCTTATAGTATTTCATTCTGTGACCATACCAGTTTGCTTACTCATCCTGTTGTGAATAGGCCTGAAGGTTTGCAGTTGAAAAGGACAGTGTCCACCATGTCTTCTAGAGTCTATGTATGAGTTTAAAGTAGGTATTTAGGAGTAGACTTGCTATGCTAGGGAGAGAGTACATGGCAATAGAATAGGGTGCTAAATGATTACCAGTCCAGCAATGGGCATGATCCTCTGAAGTATTTACAGGTCTTCATCCATTCTATCTGCAATCTTAGCAGGTACAAGACACTATTTCATTAGACTTTTGCATTAGTTGGCTCCAGAATAAAATACCTGATACCCAAGAGGATTAACTAAGTAGGAGGAAAGGCTTATTTAGCCTACAGTTAGGACGTCAAATCTAAGATCAGCTGGCCCTACTGGTTGGCCTCTGATGAGGGTGCAAGTCCGCAGAGGCAGAAATACCTGTCAGAGGGGTTACATTATGAAGCAGAAAGGAGAGAGAGACAGAGAGAGAGGGGGGAGGGGGGAGAAGGTGAGAGGGAGAGGGAGAAAGATAATATCATTGTTCTATATTGTTTTACATGAACCTTTGGGGGCTCTCCTCAATGACGTATGGACCCCTCACAAGATCCCACACCAAACAGATCCCATCACTACCCAACTGCTGTACACTGAGAGCTGAGCCTGCAGTGTGTGGCTTTTGCAGACACAGCCATCCCATGGCAAGCTTTTGCTAGTGTATTCGTCCGGCCTACAGAGATCAGGCGTCCTGTTACTTGGGCCTTGGGTATTTCCCAATTGGTGAAATTTTGTTCCTATCTATGGCTGTCTTCATGTCTTTCTTTTGGTTAGTCTTATTTATTTTAGAGGTTCTTTTTATATTTTGGATACTAATTCTTAGTTAATTGCTATTTTTCTGCTATATATTTTGAGTTTGTAGCTTCCCTTTTCTTTCCTTTCTTTGTGTTATCTTTAAATGAGCAGACAGTCTGATTTTAATGCAATGTATTTTATCAGTCTTTGCTTTTATGGCGAGTAATTTATATGTCTTGTTTGAGATATTTTTAATTTATGTTTTAATCTCTGCTCCCAGCACCCAACCTAGATTCACAATCACAATAAGTTTTGGTTTAAATATTGAATGGGCACATAATATGGAGAGGGGATTAATAAAAAAAAAATGTTTAACTTGCAAGCACATGCAGTTTTTAATTAAAGACTCTCCACATTGGAACAAGAAACCTAGCTAATACCTGAGGCATTTCCTCATCTGCTGGTGGTGGCCGGCCTTGTGGGAGGGCTGGCGTCCCACCCACAGTTCCTTGCTGTTTCTGTGTACACTGGTGTGGCTTACAGATGCTTATCATGAGCTTGTGTGCCCTGAGTAGGGGGCAGGTGAGAAGTGTGGAGAATTGTGACCTGCCAGGACCAGCTCTCCATGAACAGTGGGCCAATGGGACCCTAGCAAGCCTTTTAGTCCCCCTCAGCTGTGCTGGTCTATACTGCTTCCCAGAGCTTCCTGTGGTATTGTCATAGACAACACATCCTTCTGCAGACTTCTGGCCCTTCAGGCTTGCTTCCTTTTATTCATCCTTACCCAGACTTCCTGGGACCGAGTTTAAAACAAACTGTTTCCTCTTGAGTTCTCTCAGCATCTGTTGATATAATTTCAAATGCCTGAATACCATTTTTGGAAGTTAAGAACCTTAATAGTTGTCGTTTGGGACTAATTCATCTCTAAGAAAGCCAAACAAGAAAACACTGTTTTCATTCTCCTGTTATTGGAAAGGTGATACAACATGTATAGCATCAACTCTGTATATAGTTCAAATACATGGATTAGAAAATGCATGTGAGAAGGCTTCTCTGAGAAGGGACATAGTTTGGGGGTTAATTATATGGTTTCTAGAACTAATCCCCTGAAGTGTGAGTCATGAATTTTCTGCCACTCATTAGTTCACCCAACAACTCTAGATCAGATCTCCTGTCTGAAAAAAATGGGGACCATGTACTATTATGAAAGCTGAATGACTTTATGCTAGCAATAAGCTAAAACTGCTACCTGCCTTATGCCAGCAGGCTGCTCACTGCGTACCTTCCTGGATGCAGTTGATGGATGAGCATCCATCGAGGCATTTCAGGACCACAGCATTCTTATCCATTCCTTGCCTCTCTGTAAGCCTTTAGGCGCTGCAGAAGACTTAAGAGACCTCCCTAATCCTTCAACAATCATCTGTTTACTAATTTTGGGGAGAATGGCCTGATTTCATGAGTGTTGAACTTTATTCTAAGGCCCATTAGTGTTTGAGGAAGAGGAATGTCAAAATAGAGCAGATTTCTGTGGAAATCTGTTTCCACAGAAACATCATCTACATTTTGAACTTGTAAATACCTTTGCTACTGTTTGCCAGAACTACAGGCAGAGGGGAAAGTATATAAAAAGGATCTTGTCTCCAGGAATAACATGCAGAAAGCTCAGTTCTGTTAAAGAGAGGAAGCTCGGACTTGAACCTGTGCAGCTACTAAGGAAGATCCTTCCATGAGCATTTTGTTGACTAATCTTGATCCTCTCTTCGTGTATCTGAGGAGCATTTTGTAAACTGTTCTCATTCTGTGACTACTAATTACAATGGTCATACCCTTCCACAGCATGACTTTATATATGGAGACAAGGGTTGTGTGGAGTTCTGGTGTTATAGATTGATTCTGGCTAGCTGGTGTGGTTCTTGCATTTGAGTGTATGTGAGACTTTGTGTAGCATCATCACATCTGAAATACATTGTCTGGGCCTTAATTAGACTGGAGGTGGTGGGGATCATGCTTTCACAGTATGGACTGTGGTTTCCTTTTCTGAGAGGCAGGAAGGTAAAGGTATGAGACTCACAGAGCTGTGTAAACAATGAAAATGGAAGAAAATATCTGTAAGTTATTCTTAAGATTGTATTTTACTCACTGTACTCTATGTGGTATGTGTATGGGTGTGCATGCATGTGTATATGTGCATATGTGTATGCATGTGTAAGTGCATACGTGTGTGCATGTGTGTATGCATGTGTATGTGCATGTTGTGCATGTACGTGTATGCACATGTGTGTGTATGTATGTATATATGTATGTGTGCATGTGTGTATGCACATGTGTGTACATGTATGTGTGTATATGTGTGTGTGCATGTGTGTGTAGAGTACTAGAGATTGAACCCTCACATGTCAGGCAAAATGCTTCTTTCTTACACTGAGCTACATCCCCCAGCCCACTTGTGGGATTTTCAAGTTATTCTAATATTTTTTATTAGAGTAAACTAATGGTAGCATTTTTCCTTTTTATCTTCTCTGTGGCTACAAAAAGACAATCATTCTCATAAGTATTTTAAAGCAAGCAATCAAAACTTTTCTCATGTTAAGTTTTTTAGGTTGAATTGTTTTGAGCTCTTTAACTGAAACCTAAAATTCATTGGAAGTAAAACGTTTTAAAAAATTCTTAGCATTTCTAATTTACAGTGATGTGTTTTTGATGTTGTTTATTCACCATGGCCAATCAAATGTATTTACATTGTGGGTTAGGTACTGCAGTAGATACTGGAAGTGTTTGGGAAAGAAAACATATGGCAGGTGACATGCTATCAATACAACCAAGAAAACTATAATTTGACCTGTGCTTTTGACTTATCCTAGCCACATCAAAGATCCGGGCATGTAGAAACAGCATGTAGCCAAAATTTGCTGTTTTTTTTTTTTTTTTCCATAAGGGCAGAATCAATAGAAAAATATGAGCACAAGGCCATATTTGTCCCTCAGCTGCGGAAACAAAGGCACGCATACCAATCAGGGGATACGGGTCTTCCTACCTCACTCTGAATTAGCCAGTGGCAGATTGCTCCTTATGTCAGCATACTGCGAAAGATAATTGAAACTCCGGCAAGTGCCTCCATTACTAACACTGGAGCTTGTGCCTTTATATGCATGTAAACATCCAGACAAACATAGCCAGGTACATTGAAGATTGATTCAGTGTGGTAGCTGGCTGTAGTGCCTAATAACATTACTGTTTTGCTGTGTTACTGGAATTTTGTATCTGTGTGAATTAATGCTCATAGCAATGCTTTACCACTACTGTCTGCTCTTTTTCTCTCATGATTTATGTGGCCGGCTCACTGAATGCAATTTATGTTGAGTTTTTTTTTTTTTTTTTTTAATATAGTTTAACAGAAGCACAGGTCCTCCAGAATAAACTCTGAATTAAGGAATTAAAGATACAAAAGACCACAGGGTCCAGGCTCTCTAATTGTCCACGGTAAGAAAATAGATGCTTTAAAGGGAATCATGGCTTCACCAGAAGATAAATAGACACATAATCTGGAGGCCAGTTGCTGGCAGAATTTCTTAGTTTGATGTGACCCTCTCTTTGACAGTGTTCCTAAGGTAGGTTATTTTGGAGAAAACATATGTTTCCATTTTCTCTCCCTCTGCTCCCTTTGAGTCCCCAGGCTCCACTAGGGTCACAGAAACATTAAGGCTTTTGTCACTGTGATTAATAGCTCTTAAGATCATCTTTAATTCACTCACTAATGACTGAGGGTCTTTCTGCTCTCCATGTGATCGGGTGATATATGAGCCGAGAGTACACCTTGTGGCAGAGGTGGAAATCATTCAGGCAATGCAAATATTGTCACGGGGACAAATGTTTTCCCTGTTAATAAAAATTAATGAATTCTACCCAGGAGCTAGTTAAAGAAGCGGTGGCAAAAGCAAGCCAAACACAAATAACTTCTCACTGCTGACACTCGCTTTTGCATCCTCTCTAATGTACAAAAAAACAAGAGATACCACTTCTATGCATCTCTGCCTTCCCAGAGGAGATGGGACCAGGAAGGTTTAAATACGAAAATTAAGCATGCTGTTTCCAAATTAATTTATCTTTGCATTCTTAAGTCTATTTAAAATTGTAAATGTTGGCATCTTATTTTTTTAGACCTTGTTTAAGCTACAGGTTTCTAGCCCTGTTACTTGCCAAATGAATGCATTCTTCCATTCATGGCCTAGTTAAGACCAAGAATTATAATGGTCAGGGTTTGTAACTATAAAATGATGTAATGAAGTTTAAATTTGAAAAACTCCTTGTAACACATCATAAAAGATTGATGAAACAGACTGGAGATTAATAAGTGGTTTGAATAACTTGGAGAGCAAGAACAAGAAAAACACATTTGTTAACTTCGTTGTTGTGTTTATTGAGTTCTTTCAAAATGAAAACATTGTCTCTCTTAACAGTGTGTCCCACATTGTTAAAGCTGTACCTGTCACACACCTACCTCACTTCCTGGCTCACTGTGCCAGGCAATATGTATACAGTGCCCTGTGATAGTGCTTGCTTGTAATGTGTGGAAACAGAGCTAAGCTGGCCATTGTTTTGTTTTATTCTGATATTCTGTACTTCTTTCTTTTAATGACCAAAACTACAGTCTCAATGGAGTAGATGTTTCTGAACTCTCTCCTTTATCATTCATCTTTTAGATCAAGAAAGCCGCAAACTTTTAAAACACATTGCTTTACCTCGCTAGAGTGCTTATCTACAAAGGAACATATTACTAAGTGGGGAGAAGGCTCCACTTGTTACTGTTGTTTCTGGTAGGCACCAAGGACAGTAGCTAATTTGTTCTTCATCAGTGCCAAGGACAAAATAAAGAAAAACAAAAACCTGACTGAATTATGCATTTATGTCCCCTTGCTTCTAAAAAGTTTGCATATTCCTTCTAGAATGTTCAAATCAATACTTAGCAATTTGAGTATATATCTTCTTTTTTAAGATATGGTTTTAATTGAAGTAGAATTACATCACTCCCCCCTCTTTTTTTTTCCTCAAGCTCATCCCAACTATCCTTTTTCCAATGCCTCTCATCCCCTACAAAGTTTACAGTCTATTTTCTCTGATTATCATTGTGTGTTTAAACACACCCACACTCAACCCTCAGACTGCATGTGTGCATGTATGCACAAATATTTATGAATGCAACATGCTGAATCCCTGTGAGTTGGGCAACCAATAAGGGGGCTTCATCTTTGGGAAGGGCTACCTTTTCTTCACTTAGCTGTCATTAGTTGCATATATATATATATATATATATATATATATATATATATATATATATATATATATATATTTTGTCTAGGAGTGGGACCCTGTGAGAGTCTATTGTGCAATTTTACAATTAACTGAATTAGAAATGTATCTTAAAGAATACATGCTATCTAAATAAGCTGAAGTGTAAAATTATTGAGGGATTAGCCTTGCTTATCTGTTAAGTTTTGAAAGTAGAGAGGAGGGTGGATCTAACTGAGGAGGCTCCTACCTGTCTCTTCTTCATCTCCCACAAGATGCTCGGCTAATAGATTCCCTATGTCTGTGGATTGGTTCTTCTCCCTGCCAGTTGCTGGAGTCCCTGCATTTTGAATGCTTGAGAGGTCTGTTTAGCCCCACAGCCAGAGTTAACCCATAGGGGCAGGAGTGATACATAACATTCTTAATAATCCCTGAGATAATCCTCATGCATAAGTTAAGAATTATCACTGTCTCTGCTCCTGGGCGGAACAGCTGCATAGCCTCGTTGGTTGTAGGCTAGTTTTTGTTGTTCACATAAAACGAATTTTCTGCAATTGGGTTTCACTATTTCTATAAACTTTTATATCTTACCCTTGATTCTAAAGGAGAAAGACTGAGTTTACACAGCTTCAGTACACAGTGCTGGGGAAAGCGTTTGGGCAAGTGCAGACAGCAAGGAAATCAAATATGAGCGTTCTTTTTCTTTTCTTTCTTTTTTTTTTTTGTCCAGAGAAGTTCTAATCACATAGTAAACAGTTAGAATTTACACGGGCTTTATGTAATTAAGCCTGAGAACCACTATTTGGTTGCAGCTGGAGCGGAATCTTGGCACAGAGTAGAACAATCCGATATAGCCCTTAACCTTTCCCCTCTCAGCTGTGCGAGTGACACTGCCTGCGTTTCTTTAAAAAGGTGTTGCATATCACTAATCGCTGTTTGCAGACTTTGATATGAGGGTCACCTTACTGTGCACACATTTTCAAACTCAATGGTAAGAGAAAATGGACAAAATGAACCCCTTGCCTCACATACAGTTTACCTATATGAAATTCCATGGTAGAAAACTTCTCTATGATCTTTGGTAAGGGACTTGTGGTTTTAATGTTTGCTCTGCTGCTTCCTAAACCTCTCCCCTCTCCTCCACTTCTCATGTGTTGAATCTTATGAGGTAGTTTGTTGATATCAGCTAAATGTAAGGAAACCAACAAAGAAAGAACACTAGTGGCCTGGTCATCCTCCTTCCCAGAATCAAACACCATCTACAGTGGGATTCAGATTATCTCCACCTGCACCTCTGCCTAACTTCAGTTTGCAAACGCAGGTCAGATGACGAGAACGTGTGAAAACACAGTGAGGAAGCATTAGCCAAAGATGAAAATTACTGACTTTATTCTGAAACTACCAGTGTGTCTCCATTTTCCACATGGCAAAAGCGAATGGCGCGTGTTCCTACCCATGAATGTGCAAGCACTAATTTCTATTATGACCAGAGTACCCTACCAAGAGTAATATGGAAAAAGAACCCAAACCATGTGTATTTCTGGCCTATCTACCTAGCAATGTTTACCAGGACAAATACCAAGGTTAGCTGGTGAGATCTGAGACTCCTCAAGTGAGTTAGTCATGAAATCTGAGGGTTACAGATGAGGAGAGTCAACCCAAGCTTGAATTTTGAAATGAGGAAGATTTTTTTTTTTTAATTTAATACTGTCTAATTGAAGAGTTAGAGAGGTGTTTGTGTTCTCTGTGCGGGTGTTAGAGGTTGATCATTCTGGAAGACACTGCAATATTTTACACCAGAAGCTCCTGGCTGTGTTTGCTCTCCTAGCATGCAAAGTCTTGCCACCTCTTAGGAACCACAGGAAGTTGCCGGCCGCTGTGCCATAAGCCTGGGTTTTCAAGGGTGCCAGGTCCCGGCTACCCACTTCTGCCCTTTCCTATTGAAGAAAGGCCATACATTCATTCAGATTCTCCTATCTAAGGATTTGGGGTTTGCCTCACTCTGCTGGAACCCCTTGGCATAGACCAGCTTCACTTCTTGCAGAGGACAAATCTTTTTATTAGCAAACAGGATGGGATAGGTATGTCTTTATAGGCCATTCGCTTGAGCATAATTTCACATGACTCATTTCCCTTTATACGCAAAGACAGTGGCTGCAACAAACAAGGGAAAAATCAAGCCCCCCAAATGTTATTGGAAACTGGTACTTGAGATTGTGTAAAATTCTACTGGAGCCAAGGGATTTATTCAGAACGACTGGACATTCTTCGCTTGGATGTCTGAATAGGCCTTGGGATACTGTTTTTGGCCTGCCTTTGAACCCAGTGTAATAAAGAAGGAAATGAAAGCAAAGGTAAACTTAAAGTATTGTTTTACTCTAAATGCTTTCAGTAAAAGGTCTTGTTATCTAATGATTGGTACTGGATGGCTGGTGTAAATCGTACAGTCTGTTGTTCCTTGCAGTCCTGGCTCAAGGAAGCCAAGGCAAAGGAAATCAATTGGAACTAGCAGGTAACAAATGACCAGTCTTAGGCAGGTGGAAAAAGAGCCCCTCCAACAGAGAAGACTAGGAAACAGGGAGGGGTGGCCTTTGTTTTCTTATTCAAAATCCAGGGCAGTTATGCAAAGGAACTAATTAGATCATTGAGGTAGACATGATTGCTTTTATCTGTTCCCATTATAGGTTGCGCCCAAGAGCTCCTGCTTTATCTGAGGCCTATCGTAAATATTTATGTGACACTTGAAAAAAAATTACTGCCTTTGAAATATAAATGAAAATAGTATTTATCAATTCGGTGCTCTATCAGCCAGTCAACTGCAATTCAATTCATCCAGGGTTGTGTTTGAATTATATTAACTATAGGATGTATGAACATTTTAATTTTTGATATAACACGGGGTATAGCTTCCAAATTAAGTGGCTAGGACAGGCAAAAGTCTTAAAATGGCTCTGATGAAGGCTCACATTTTATAGCTGTATAACATTTTCTGCCAGAGGCACCCAGAATATTGGAAATGAGGATTTATTGAAAAACAAATTACTTTTAGCTAGTTCTATGGATGGAGATAGTGCAACGCCGGCTTACCTTTTGTTTCTTACTGCTTTAAACTCATGACTTTCTCAGCTTGTTCAAAGTTTACTTTTTTCTTTCATAATTAACTGCCATTTTAAATTCTCCACAGCACACACAGCTCTACTGTTATCTTAGAGCTGAGCTGTACAAGAGATGGTGGCACCCTTTCCAATCTAGAGATGGCTTTGGTTCTCAGAATTCTTTGTTTGTGTGTACCATTTTTATATACCACATTTAACAATTCTGTGCATTTTCATGCACACATACCAAATTAAAGTTTGCATATATACACACACATACATACATACATTTATATTCATTTTACTTTACATAAGAATATTTTTTCGCAAGTGTGTATTACACATTGAACACATACCCTTATGCCCACTCCTCTCACCTTTGCCCCACACATTAATGTCCTTTGTCTACCCAGACAGTTTCTTTTCTACTTTCATGTCATATATAAGTACAAATATGATTTTATGTGTCTATATAAAACCTTGCATACACAAATGGGAGAAAAACATGTAATCTTTGTCTTTCTTAGACTGGCTCAATTTGCTTAGTACACAATTATTTCTAGTGGTATCAACTTTCCTGCAAACATATGACTTTCTTTTTCTTAATGGCTGAAAAAGATTCTATTGCACACGTGCACACACACACACACACAAACGTCTATATATAATTGCATGTATATATACAGATATAGAATATATATTCTATTGCATATAAATATATATATATATATATACACACATATATATGTATTTTTTTACCCATTGCTCTGTATTTGTACATCAATTTTGGTTCCACAACTTGGCTGTTGGAACTAGAATGTATACTGTCTTATTTGATCTGTACAATCATCCACAAATGTTGAGAAGTGCTAGGGTCACTGAGTTAATTCAGACCAATAATGATGCACAGCCTCAGAGCCATTAATGACAGACAGACAGACAGACAGACAGACACACTGTCCATTTCCCAACTATTAAGTGTGGAAGGACTCAGAACTCAAATCTTCCAGTTCCATTATGCCTGCTACTTCACCGGGCTACTAGAGTTGTATGATTTAAGGTTTGTCTAGAGCTGAATTTCAAGATATTCCCTCCCCATAAATTTGATGTTTTGTCTGATACAAAACATGATACTCATCCATCATCCTTGCAACATTCAAACAGTGAGCATTTGTTGAATGTGTGCGATGTGCCAGCCAGTCTGCTGGCCTCTGGACTTGTGATGAAGAATAAGATAGACACATTTCCCCCAGATTACAGCTCCTACGGAAAGTTGTGTTTTCTGCTCAGACTGAATTCAAGTTCAGACTGTGGCTATTGTTCTCAGCTGTAAAATTATTTTAGTTGAAAAGCCAAATCTCTTTTGTACTGAAGACCAACTGATTAAAACTTAGTTGAGAGGAAACTTGATTGAATTGCCCAGGGGTTTGGGGTCTTAGAGCTGGAAGAACAGGAACAATTTATACACTGCTGGGTGTAGTGTTGTGCACCTTTAATCCCAGCACTCAGGAGACAGTCAGGTAGATCGCCTCCCCCTCCCCCTCTCCCCCTCCCCCTCTCCCTCTCCCCCTCTCCCTTTTCCCTTTTCCCTTTTCCCTCTCCCTCTCCCTCTCCCTCTCCCTCTCCCTCTCCCTCTCCCTCTTCTTCCTACCTCTCCCTCCTCCCCCAATCACTCTGTGAGTTGGAGATCAGCAGTCTACGTAGTGAGTTCCAGGACATCCTGAGCTACACATGAGATTATCTCTCTAAACAAAACATAAAAGTTTATACAATGTGATCTGAGTAAACATTTGGAATTCTCATTCTGGCCGTTTGTAGGCGCTCAAGTTCTTTTTGGCTGGAGACAGGGGTGGTCAGAGTTCTCTGTGGTCTCAGTTTCCTGATGGTACCTTCAGAGGTATCTGAAATTAATTACCCCTCCCTGCTATTCCTGTGACTTGTGCCCAATACCAAAGGTGAATCCCTTTGGCTTACAGTTACAGCCCCCTCATGTCCCCTCACGTTGGCCTCTTTCTCTAGAGTCTAGACTCTGAATGCCTGAGAAAAGGGACTCTCATCTTTATAGCTTCATTTTTCTCTCCATCTTGAAAGGTTTCTGGTACAGGGTCATCAGGTAGAGGCAGGGGAGGGGTAGACCTAGGGCTTCTGCCTTTGATTCCAGTGCCTCGAAACACAAATGTCTCTCCAACTTTTAGTTTGTGCATTTGAAAATTTTTATGCAAGCCTGAAGATGTTTACTTATAAAAAATGCTATAAAATATATTACAGATATACAAAGGGCAACAGAGTGACTATCACTTTATCAAATTATTCTTCTCCTTGTAAATCAGGTTGTTAGGGCTACTATAACAAAATATCACAGGCTGCATGGATGAAGCAATAAAGATTTATTTTGTGGGTCTAGAGAGATGTCCCAGTAGTTTAAGAACACGTACTGTTCTTGCTGAGGTTCTAAGGACACCCAGCATCCATGTCAGGCAACCCACAACTATCTGTAACTTCAGTTCTGGGGAATCAGACACCACCTTCTGGACACACAGGCAGACACACAGACACAGACACANTGCATGGATGAAGCAATAAAGATTTATTTTGTGGGTCTAGAGAGATGTCCCAGTAGTTTAAGAACACGTACTGTTCTTGCTGAGGTTCTAAGGACACCCAGCATCCATGTCAGGCAACCCACAACTATCTGTAACTTCAGTTCTGGGGAATCAGACACCACCTTCTGGACACACAGGCAGACACACAGACACAGACACACACACACACACACACACACACACACACAGTTAAAATAAAATATTAATAAAGAAATTAATTTTGTTATAAATTGAGATTAGAAGTCTAAGATCAAGGGGCCATCTAGTTTCTTCAAGGACCCTTTCCTTGGCTTGCAGATGATGGACATCTTACTGTGTCAGTGGGAATTCAAATTCATGTTGTCTATGCTTTAGTCTCCTCCTCTTCCTCGTTTTCCTCTTTTTGCTTATGAAGTCTCGTTGTATTGCCCAGGCTTGCATCAAACTCATAATCCTGCCTATCCCTCTTCAGGGCTGGGATTACAGCCATGTACCACCATGTCTGGCTTACATCTTTCTCTTCACATAAAGGGTACCGGCCCTACTTTAATGACCCTGATCATGTGCAGAGGCATAGCTACTGAGAGTTGGATTTTAGCCCTTAACAATTTAACTCAGCATGTCAATTTCATTAATTTCTGTCTTTGGATATGAATTTAGCTAGCTTTTGAACGTACATATTTGAAAATGTGTTTTAACTGTAAAACAGATGTATAAGCTGCCTGTGGTGGGATGCACTCTGTTTAGAACATTGCTATGAGTAACTTGTAGTTAGACATATCCTCACATTTGTATTGAGATCCCTCTGACACTATTAGCCACCCAGACTCAGGTAACAGAAGTGAAGAACTTTTACGTCAAACACAAACAACTGAAATGACCAGAACTGGGTGAGAAAAACGGAGACGATTTCTGTGACTACAAATGGTCATTTCAGTTTTCATTATGCCGTTATCTTTAATCTCTTAAAAGTATATAAATAAAAGTAATAGTATATAAATCTATAAATCTCTATTTCTGTGACACATGAGGAAAGTGAAGCCTGAGAAGAAATTTAAACCTCCTTGTAAAGGAGGTTAGTCATGGTTTGGTCCACCTTCTGTCCATCCATCCGTCTGTCCATCTGTCCGTCCGTCCATGTGTGTGTTTTCGCGGATGTGCATAGCCTATCAAAGAAATGTAGCTGTGTAGAAAAGTATGGTTCTCTGGTTCTTGGAGTCTCATCTGTAATCTGTAGGTTGATTAACCTCATGGGATGGTCCCACAGATTTAATTTATGGAGGCCCAGCATCTGACACCTCACAAGCATTCATCATTTTCTTCCTTAGATTCTGTAACTAACTGAACAGCCAATGACACCAGCATTTTACAGCTTCACGTTTCTGAAGAGGTGATCTTGAGACAACAGCGCAGTTGTCTATGTTCACAGCTCAATTAATCTCCTATTAACTGTAATTTCATTCCTAGCCCTTTAACTCCAGTAATTGCCAAACTTGTGAGTGCTGTAAACAGGCTCTCATAGGTTTCATGCTATTAGTGCAGAAAAGTGTTCATCGACTTCAAATCAGATGGATTTCCAAAGGCACGAAGCGCTTTTCGGCATGAGTGGGCTGAGGAGGATGGAGGGCAAATGCTAATTTGCCATCATGTTTGGAAGCTCCGGGCCTCTGCTCCTCACACAGTGATGCCATTTCCCAGCCCCCCAGTGAGATAGATGTTTAAGTGCTAGAGTCTCCTTCTCTGTGTTTGAATGTCTGACATCCTGAAGACACTATAACAGTTTTAGCCCAGGCTATGCCTGGGTTTTACTTTTATATTTAGCTATTTTCCTCAGGGTTTGCACACTTGGAAAAATCACAGGAAAATTATGATGGCTTGCTGTTAAAAAGAAATAAAAAATAATTGTTAAATTCCTATAGTAGAAGTTTCACCCACAGGAGTTTTTAAAAAATCTGTGTTGTAAAAGATGGCACAAACAGCTTAAAAAATTAACTTTTGTATTAACAAAGCTATTTTGGTGGAATTTTACTACCATTTTATTAACAATTTAAACAATTCTATTTTGACCACATTATTAATTGTTGTTAAAATATAAAAGCTTACAATGCAAAACATTATGCATGTGCTTTTGGGGGAATAATTCTCAACATTTTAGGCATTTATCTTTTTATGTTACTTGATGTGCCTTCCTTTCTGTGTTATCTGTTTTAGAAAGCTGCTTTCTTTCTCTCTCTCTCTCTCTCTCTCTCTCTCTCTCTCTCTCTCTCTCTCTCCCCNCCCCCCCACCGCCTTTGAGGCTGTTGGTTCTTTCTCATGGTTTAGAATATTATCTCTCAACACATGACTTTATTTGGTTCCATTCTGCTTATTTCTCCAAGTTTCTATTGTTCAGATTTTTCTTTTAATATATTTATTTACTCTTTATTCATTCATTCATGCATGCATTTCATGTGTGTGTATGTAAATATTGTGTGTAAGCATGCCACAGTACATGAAGTGGTCAGAGGGCATCTTGAGACAGTTGATTCTCTCCTTCTACCTGGGGATCAGACTGAGATCACAAGTCTTGGCAGCAGCCTCTGTTACCTGCCGAGTGACCACACTGACCAGTTGTTTATCATCATCATCATCATCATCACCATCACCATCATCACCATCATCGTCAAATAATTCTCTGATATTCAGAAGCAATGCAAAATATGCTCTGTCTCTTAGTGTTTCCCCAAGTTGCTGTGCCTTTTCTAGGTCTCATTTGACTCAGTTGTGAAGTAAGCATGGTCAGGACTTACCCCCTAGGCTGCTCCAAGGCCCAGCTTCAAATTGGGCCCTGAAAGCACAAGGAGTCAGGGTTGTGAGAATTTTGCCAACTGAAAGAGATGTTTGAGTGTGCAGTGACCAACCTCATTCAAAATAGAATGCATAGTGAATATGTTGTGGTATTGGCAGTTCTCACCTAGTTACAGTTCACAACTTGGCAGCAACCTTGGTTTGGAACACACAGCACGTGACCTCCCTTTGCATTCACTGCGCATGCCCTCATGCCTCGCCATGCTGCCTGGAGCAGCTCCACTGGGATTCGGAGGAGAGGTGTTCTGAGTGACGGGTTCTCTACTCCCAAGGAAGCTTAATGATTTAATTACAGAAAACGAAGCCTTTTTATTTTTATTTTATTTTTATTTTTATTTTTATTTTTTTTTACTGTCATTTCTTGGCATGTAAGTTTCAGATAATGTTGCTTTTGATTGGATTGATTTTTAACAACTGCTGGTTCAGTTGCTGAGTTGAGTCTAATAAAAGAATAATTCCCTGAATTTGGCCTTGGGATTATAACAGAACTTCCAATAATTTCTGAAATGGGCCTAAATATACTTCTGCCACTTTATACTACATATTTATGCAAAGTGGCATTTTTGGCATTGAAAACAATAAAATCAAAATGTTGACCAGCTGTGAAAAATGTTGAAGATGTTCCATCAATTCAATATTTAACTAAGATTTATAATATTACATAAAAATAAGCTAGCATATCATATTAGTGTGTGATTTTGCTTTAGTTTTTAATAGGGAATACAATATTTAAAAGCTGATTTATTGTGAGTTCATATTTGGCTTGTTTGCTTATTTTATGTTCCTCTGTATTGGGTTGTGTAAGGACATCTTAGATTGAAAGGGGAGATGAATGGAAGATGCTGAAAAAGATGAGGATGAGACACTGGATATAAAGTCTCCAGACAGCATCCAACTCACAGGCAACATTTAGTTTCTTGATTAGGTACATTTTCTTACTGCTTTTAGGAAAGGAATTGAAGTTCACAATCTTGTTAGGACTCTTGACTCATAGGAACAAATCTGGCCATATCGGACAGATTTTTTTGCAGAACAGCCACACATCAAACACAGATCATGTGGATGGTGATCAGGGTTTAAACCACAGCTTTGTTTTCTAGCAGACAAAGGACAGAAATGCACACTGCTCCTCTCTATATGGTCCACAATCCTGGTATCACCAACATCACTTAAGTACTGCGGCACAAGCTGAAAGTGCTACAAATTCCCAGAGCATGAGTTTTATTCTGCAAGCTTGTAGATCGCCATTGGTTCTGACTGCTTGTCTGGGGCCCATGCAAGGACTGCAGGGGAAGATTGGGCTTTAATTTTTTTTTTCCTTCTCCTCTGTTTAGCATGGGGCATCTGGGGCTGGGTTTTCTTCCTGCCTTAGGCTGAATGTATGGCCCTGGCTGTTCCCATCATGTTGTAGCTTTTCCTTTTAGTGAATCTGAAACTCTTCCAAAGTCAGGAGGAGGGGGGAGCCCCACAAAAGTAATTCTGAAAGAAATCACTTGTTTGAATGTAACAATCTATAGAAACTGGTTAAAGCATTAAACAAAAAAATAAATGAATCCAATAGAAGAGCTATGTCAGGAAAGTGCCCTTGGAATGTGTAGGATATTTTCTGGTACAAGGGGGTTTCTGAGTCATGGTTCATTTACAATGTCTGTTTCCTCACTCAGGGAAGGGTTCTAATAGATTCAAGGAGACTCGGAGACTTACAAATGTCTTAGTCAAATAAAGGCGGCTCTGTGAGGGAAGAGATTTGTTCTGTTTATGGAGAAAACTTGCCAGTCATGTCTCACATTGTGCACCCTGCCGAACAACCATCGTCTTTCACACTAGGGTGATGATGGAGAATCGAGTCTTCGAGGTCTCTGCTCAGAGGGGTCTCGAGCTGTGACCTTTTAGACTAGCTAGAGAAGGACCGCCAAACTCATTCCGGAAGTCTTGGTAGACTTAGAGAAACTGCTAGCCAGATCAGGAAGATTATGAAAGCCGTCCCGATGTTTTACTTCCATAAAGTCTGATGCAGGCTTCAGCTGTGCCACTGGCTTTTAGCTCCTAAGCCAGAGCATCATGGTCCCCGCACGGGAGGAATTTGACGAAACCTCAGCAGTCTTGAAGATGCTTGTCTTAGTTTTCAGGGCCAGACTAAGGAGTGGAGTTCTTGAGTCAGTCCTGCAGGCGGTGGTCCCTAGAACAGTGGGTTTTTCTTCATTTCAATTGGAATTGCTACAGGGCTGTTGCCAAGATGACAGAATGCCATGGCCTTGGGGGAAACTCTAAGCATTTGACTATAAATCCGAGCAGAGGGAGCAGGGGACATATTTTGGCTTGCTTGGGTTTTTAACTGAATCTCTGGGACCACTGGAAACCAAATAAATATCATCTGCCTACACAAGGGAGCACTGGTTTTCCATGAGTATCCTGCCTTGGTTTGGATTCAAGACTAAATAATGTGTCTTTGATCATTGATGACGCTCGGATTATCGAACGCAGTAAAGATTCCCTATGAGCAACCATATACGCAGGCTGAATAGGGCTTAGGAGAAAGGCACCTTTGAATTTTCCTGGATGGTGCTAGTGAATTTCATCTTCTTCATCTGCATGAAGATGATTTATATTTGGTAGCCCAGTTTTGTTTCTAAGCCTTAGAATCTAAGGAAACTCCTTATTGGGAACCGTGCTAAAAAATGCCCACTGCCTAAGAGCTCTAGAAATATTATGATCCTATGATAGATTTGTGTAATTGGTTTTGAGTTTTTATTTTCTATGTGTCTTTGTGTATATGAGCATGTGCATTTATGTGTGCATGTATGAACACATGTATGTGGAATCTAACAATCAACATGGGGTGATTCAGTTGCTCTCCATATTCACTTTTGGGAAGGGGCCTCTCATTGATTCTGGAGTCAGCCAGACTAACTGGCCATCAGCTGTAGCGATCCTCTGGTCCCTCCAGCACAGCGCTTGGTTTATAAGCATCTGCTAATGCCCCTGTCCTTTTTACATGGATGCTTGAACACCAGGTGATTTACCAACTGAGCCATCTCCCCAGATCTCTCTTTTGGTACTTCCTCCCCTGCCATAGCAGGAAGATCTGCTCACAGATACAGGAAGTCTTCAAGGGATGCTGTGCTGTCTCCTCTTCACAGATGATCAGAAAAGTTGAGGTGGAGAAAAGACGGCAGCTTTAGAACTTCAAACGTGAGGCAAAGCTTCCTTACCCTGCAAGCCTGAGAGCTTCTGTGCTTCAGGAAGGAGATGCTCCACTTTTCCCTTCCTTCCCTGTAGCTTTCCCTGTGAAGTCTTCTCAGAGGGCATTTCCGAGTCAATGGCTGTGGAATAATTCCTAGTGAACCTTCTTCCCTTGAAAAGCAATCCCTGGACCAGCAGTTCCAGAGTCCCCAGGAACTATTGAGAAATCCAGTATCACAGGCTCCACTTGCAGCTTGAAGCAAAACTTGCATATGAATAAGATCTGGGGGTGATTTCTGAGATCAATACAGTTTGATAAACAGAAGGGGACTCATGGTCTCTGCTCAATTCTTTCCTGTTTGCACAGCACACTTGAAAATAATAACCTAAAAACAATCATAATACTTAGAATTTCTTCTGTGACAATGAGAGCTAACCTATCTTCCTAAATGTCCTAAATGCTCCAACTTGCTATGTTATAAGAAATGACCTTGCGGTTCGAACCTTCTGTCTCCACCTTCAGAGTGCTAGGATTGCAAGCCTGCAGTGTCACGTTTGCCGTATGTGATGCTTGGCTTCATGTATGCTAGGCAAGCACTCTACCTACCAACCACCTCTCTAGTCCTCTGGGTTCTTTGTACTTAATTACTCAGTTCTGCGCTGTGTACTGTATTCTTCCAAAAGAGCATGGGTTTTTGTTTACTGTTGCAGATCTGTGTCAGGGGTGAGAATCTTGTCTACCTATTTACGTTCACACCCCAGTCTTTTGCCAACTTGAAAAGTTTCTAAGACTCTTGAGTCTGAACAGTGACATTTTCCAACTCAACACAGAAAGGAGTTATAAACACAAATGTGAAAGTAACCAACATTAAATAATAACGTTGTCAGAGATTGGTTTACTAACCAGAAGAGAGGAATATTCTTACTGCTTAGCCTGGGCTTTGAAACGGGGCTAGACAAGTCTAGTTTTGAGAAGGCAGGAAGGGATGGAAAGGGAATAAGAAGGACTACAAAATAAAATTAGGGAGCAGACATGGTACCACTAAAATCACGCAGAGGAGACTTGACAAGGATCGGATTTGTTGGCACTGGCCATTGGCCAGCAAGCATAGATTAGCTAGCAGACGATATTCGCAGTGGACCTGCTTAAAGGATGTAGGAAGGCCTTTGAACAGCTCAGTACCCCTCCACCCCTGCAAACAATTCCGTATTCCCCGACAGTGGTCTGTGCAGCTACCTTCTCTCTTGGTACTGTGGTCACAAAAGTGAGTGAGGAAGAGGATATGTTTTTAAGTGATGGACACTTGAAAGCCACCAGAGCATGACAGTTTTCATTCTTCAAGGAGGTAGAAGCTTCACTTGGTTTCCCAGTCTTGACAGACATAAAGCCGCTTCTTGTTAGGCTGGGCCCCACCTCTGAGAGTGCTCCAAAGACCTTTCCAGCTGGGCTGGAGTTTGTCATGACTTCAGTGACTTTATAGGAGCTGGGATTACAAGAAAAATACTGTATGCTGCCGACATTGCCAAATCTGCCTCCTGTATTATTCTATGGAGTGTTGAGAATCTTTGTAGGAGAAAACGCTCTGTGAGATTCTGTTCAGTGGAACCTTTAAGAAACATTCCTTTTTTTCTAATCTTTAGGTTCAACTACACACACCTATTTTATGTTAGGGCTTGTTCTCTTCAGTTAGAGCACCGTCACAGCACTTTTCTGGAAAAAAATAGATTTAATTCATGCTTTGACAGTTTATACAGGTACACAAGGCATTCTAGTTATCTCTTATATTTTTTTAAGTTTCCTCCTTCCACAACCAGCTCTTTTCCCAGATTTATGACTTTTGGTTTTGTTTCATGATACATTAAGTTTATCCAGGACCATCCTGTGTGATCTTAGTATAGAAAACATCCCATGGTGCCTAGTGGGATCCCCAGTGGGTATACCATTCAAGGCAATGACTGTTCCCTCCTTGAACCCATTATTAGCAAATAGTTCATGAATGAAAGGTGGGGCCCTGAGTGCTCCTCCTTCATCAGTACCTGACCTTGGATGGGCCCATTACTGTGCAGAACAGTGTAGCACCCACAGCTGCTGTTGATTTGTATCTGGAATGGCTATGTGTTGGCCAGAAGGTGGCATTTATAGCCCTTTTCCAACTTTCTGGTTCTTACAATTTCCCCCCTCCTCCTGTGCAATGATGTCCTGTGACTCTTCGAGAGGATGCTGTCAGTGTCTTGCCAGAGGCTGAGTACTTTTCTAGGTGTCTTGTGTCACTGTGACTCTGCATTTGCCACCATTCATTGGGAAAGGGTTCGATTCTCTGATTAAAGCTGATATGGGCATTGTCTATAATTGTATCAATTTAACAAAGTTAAATCCCATAATCTTGTGTTAAAATGTCATGTTCTTTGAACAATATAGCTTGTAAGGTTGAAAAGTTTTCGTTTTTTATATAAATTGGGACTGAGAGTGGAGTTTCTCGACAAGCCCAGTCTTTGAGATGATTCATAGTTGAAAGAATGGGATGAGGAGAGGTTCTTCTTTCTTTTCACTACCTATAATTGCTTCCGGAGATAAACTACCATGCACTGGCCATGCACTAGCATCCACAAGCACTATGGATGTTATTTGCTTAGACACAGGGCCAGGAAGAAGCAATTGGCCTACTGTCTTCTGCTTCTCTATTTTCTAGTTTCCTTATAAATTTAGTTTCAGAATCATGGGTCCCTCAGAGATCACATGTCATGGGGGTTTAAAAATAAAACATGGGCACTTGCTGCAGAGACAGTGTTAAAACCAGGTCACTGGCTTGCCAGGTTTAGATTCCTTCTAGAACACTATCCTTACCAAGCCAGTTGAGTTTGCAGTAGTGATTGGGAGATAACACTATGAGCCTGGAACATAGACGTTCTATGATTGGACTTTATCACAATAGATATTAGTTATAAGAGAAAGATTAAATTTGCAGACTGCATGAGCTACTCTTAGCTCTTATTCCTGTAAAAATGTGTTGAAATTAACTGAGATATGGCTCAATGTGCCTTTTGGAAGAAGAAGTTATGGCGGGTACAGACGACCTGTTCCTTACTTTGATGGACAGGAGGCTAGTGGTCTCTCTGTGGTTTAATGTGTCCTTAAATGCTATGCTGACATTTCTGAGTTACTGTTGTTTGTATGATGCTACATTGAGTTTTAAGCCAGAATCTTCACACTTACCCTAAAGCAATGATGACAGAGAAACATCTGAATGACAGGCGCTACAATGCATTCACAGGTGCCCCTTTTCCTATTAATAAAATCACACTTCTCCACTGAGGGAACTGGCTCCGAGCAGTCAGCCTCTACCCTCTGCCTTTTAAGTGGCTTACAAGAGGAAGGGCTAAAATAAATATCAGAAATAGGAGATACACAGAATCCAATGCTTTTGATAGTTACGTGGCCACATGTAAGATGGTTTCCTTTCTCATTATTACAGATGAGTTCACAAATAGTTTTCCAAAATCTTCTGCCATTGACTCTTTTCTCCTGCTTTCAAGAATTCTGATGCCAGCAGTCCCTACAGCATTTCCCTGCTGGACAAGCAGGAACCTTTGTTGTCTTTGTCCCAGCTAGAATTTTGGCCTCTTCCCTGGTACCCACTACCTTTCTTACCACAAAACGTAGAATCAACTTTTCTCAGTGCTGTCATTAATTTTTCTGTAACTACTATTGGTCCTATGGTTTTATGAAAACTATGAATTTCTTTTAGATTGCAGTTGGTTTTGTTTATGTGTATCTATGTATGTGAACTAATGTGTACCTGTGTCGTAGTGCCTCTGGAGGCCAGAAGAGGGCGTTGCATCTCTTTGAGCTGGAGTTGTATCTCTTTGAGCTGGAGTTGCATCTCTTTGTAGGCCTCCTGATATGTGTGTTGCGGACCTGAACTCCAGTCCTCACCATAAATAAAACGCAAAAGTAGCACTTAGTATTTGGGGAGCTGAATTCCAATGGTCACTGAACAGAACAGTTTAAAGTTTTAAAGAGAAAATCTTTGACCCAAATAAAGAGGTTGTTCCAATCCTTTGAAATTCCCATGGTTGGTTGGCAGTCAAATGAAGATTAGTGGCACCCCATATCCTTCAGTTACCTCACGTTGTTGAGCTCATAATGTCCCTAATGTCCATCACTCCCTGCTCAAACTTTTCCTTTTTGTCTTTCTGTTAAAGTCAAACATTATCACAATTAATATTTAAAAAGGGAATTTTTACTGGGAATCAATGAGACAGTTTGGCATTGACCTTCATTTTCTTTGGAAGATGTTTATTTTTCTTGTCAGCTGCAGGGGAAGAAACGTGCTGTGAAAACCTATAGACCCCAGCTGTCAAGAGCATTTGTCTGGGATTATTTTGATGGTATGCTGGTGATTTTACTAAAGGCATGTCCCGCAAGTGAAGCTGTAGACACAGGGGCATCATCTTCCTTGTGTGTGTGTGTGTGTGTGTGTAGAACAGTCAAAATGAGGAGAATAGTAAAAATTAGTAAAAAAAATTTTCATGTACAGATTTTCATTAAGACAAATGCTTGCAGAAGGTGTTGATGGCCCATCTGGCCCTGCTACTTCTGGGCTCGTCAGCATTTCAGCAGAAGACATTATCCTTACATCAGAAATACCATCTGCAGTGACAACATGCAGTGAGACCAGGGACCCATGCCCTTATGCAGATGTCAGGCCATTAAGCAAACACCTCCACCTCAATGCCAGGACTGTAGAGTACAAAGTTGTCTCTGAGTCCTGCAAACAGACTCCAGAAAGAGTGAGGTTCACTCCAGGGGGAAGATTCTATACTATGAAAGGTCTAATGGAGAGTTTAGCAGAATCATATCAAAACAGTCCAGCTGTGGTTAGGGTGGTTGCAACAGGATTCTTGGGAGAGTGCTGTCTTTCCTTTTGCACTTACCATCATCTTTGTTTTAATGTTGGGAAGAAAAGAGTTTTGGAAACCTTTTGATGTTAGTGACTTTTGAAAATGTCCCTGGCCCAGTAGCTCTTACTCAGGGTTTTAGATACTTAGGTGTTCAGTGTAGTGATTTACCCCTGAAGCTGTAAGGGAGCTTTTCATATGGATTTGAGAAGATGTGAATGAAGATTTGCCAGGCAGAAAGCAATATGATAATATCTCTGTGTGTACACACGTGTGCATGCAAATTATGTGGTTATGAGTTAGGCCTAGTTGTTGAATTCAAGAGAAGGATGGCTGGGAATGGGGCTCAGAGTTCATCTTTTTTACTGATTTCGGCTAAATGAAAAAGTACAGAGCTCATGATTTTGTAGATTACAGGTTAAGTCCTCTTCAATTTTCTTAGTAATTGGACAATATGAGGGTAAATTAAAATAATACCATGTTTCTTTTGTTGTCTTTAAATGTCTCTTTTTTTTCTAGTTCACTATAAACATTTAAATATCTAACCATAAAGAAAGACAAAGGGAGGCCATATTTTAAGAATGAGCAGGAGACAGGAGAGGAATGTTTGAATCTATTTCACAGGCTGATATTTACTTCTGGACACTTAGTCAACCATGTTAACCCTTTAGACACTGAGAAGAAATGCCACATGGTGTCTGTTATTTGCCCTGTGGTCTTCTATTCTCCTGTCACAGTAGGTGTCCACCACACTGCATTTTACAAAACTAGGGGGTTTTCAGCCTCTGGGAGAAAGTTTAAAACCTGAGCCTCTGCTACTCCCTTCCTTCTGTTACATCAGTGTACAGGTCTGTTATCCTGTCATAGACCATGCTGAAGGTATTCCAAAATAAAAATTGTCATCCAAGAAGAGTAGCTGATGGGCTGCAACAGCCATTGTGGGGAGCAAATGAAATTCAGGTAAAGGATGATGGGATTGGCATAGTTCTTTCCCACAGCTTTCCGACAGAGGCAATTTGCGCCATTTTGTGTGCGCCATCTGGGACTTGTCTGAGCCACTGGAAGAGTGAGGTGCCTTTTCATTAAAATGGAAAATAAATGTGAAAAACTATTTGCTCTCTGAAGTCAGGTTTCTAAATTCTTAAAAAAAAAAAAAAAAGGTAGCCTTCATATATCTTGTTTTGTAGCCATGTTCCTGGTGAATGAGAAAAGGAACCTGCTAGAACTCGGCTGAGCACAGACATACCAAACAAGAGAGACAAGGTGGAGGAGCTCTTTGGGGAGGTCCATGATAGGCCTGCTTGTCTTTCTTCAGGTTACTTTTCCTCAAGTGGTTTTAGGATCATAACCATCATGCCATGGGGTGACTGGCAAGGGAAATTCTTAGCTAATCCGTGTGGGTGCTTGCCATGATCAGTGTGGGTTGGTAAGGTGCTGCTTTAGCACTGCCAAAGAGGGGAGAGAACGGGGCAAAGGCTTGAAAAGGTGTGTCTGAAAGTCACGTTTGCAAGGCAGTTAGGAAAGGAAGTATCTTAAACGATGCCAGGCCAGAGAGAAGAGCTGCAGGGAATTATTGATGGCTGAGAGAGGAAGAAGAATCAGTCTTCTTTAAGGATGAGCACCTAACAGGATGTACAGTACCAGGGGGTTCGCTTTAAAAACGTACAGACGAACAACACTAAAGAGACTTGGCAAGCATTTATATATTTATTTGTATACATATGTAATATATTAGATTATATATATATATATATATATATATATATATATATATATATATAAAATTAAAGAAAAGGGAGGTATAAATTTGAGAGGGATGGGGGCAATAGATGTGGGGGATGTTGGTGGGAGATAGAAATAATATAATTACATTTTAATTAAAAATAAAATCAATTAAAATACAGTAAGATGAGTGAAAAATATGATATTGGGATGGGTAGGTGAGCTAGAGAGATGACTCAGGGGTTAAGAATGCTTGATGCTCTTCTAGAGGACCTGAGCTTGGTCTCCAGACACCAGTTCCAGGGGATCCAATGCCCTTTTCTGTTCTCCACAGATACTCCAACACATGTGGCACACACACACACACACACACACACACACACACACACACACACACATATGCACATAGAGGTCAGAAGAGAGGGCATCAGATCGTCTGGAACTAGAGTTACAGGAGGTTTCAATAAGGGTACTAGAAACTCAGCCCAAGTTTGCTAGCAGAGGAATCGGTACTCTTGACCTCTCTGAGCTGTCTCTCTAGCTTCTAAATCTATTTTTAAGCTGCCATGTTGCATTTTTCCTGTGCCCAGAACTGTCTCTTCATCTCTTTATTGTGGCCATTGTTTGCTGCAGTGAAGGTGACTTTCAGTTCATGACATCCTAGAGTTCTGGGCTTGTCTTGTCTTTTCTTTTTTGTCCTGTTCCTTCTTTCCTTCCTTAACAAATAATCTTGGCTCATTTCAATATTTGCAGTTTTCTCCTATATTTTCTTCTAGTAGTATCCTCTCATACTTAAGCATTTGATCAACATTGACTTAAGTTTTATGACTGATGATAGATGGTGTTTGGCCTCATTCATCTGCACAGGGGTCCGAGTTTCCCCTGTACCTCATACTGAATGAAGTCTGCCTTTCCTCTGCCTCATGTTCTAACCACGTTTGTCAAAAGGCTTTTAGAGTCTCCATTCTATTTCATGGGCCTGTGTATGGTTTACGCCAGTCCCTTGCTTTGATAAGTAGTGATACTTTTGGGTTTTATTCATGGTTGGGCAGTGCAGTGCCTGCTGCTCTACTCTTGTTGCTCAAGATGGCTTTGGCCACTTTCCTGAGTTTGTGTTCATTTCCCTATGAATGTTAGTTTTCTTTGTTTGTCTTTCCAGATCATGTCATTTGTAGGATGGAATAAATAGCTCAGTAGTTAGGAGTACTCCCAGAGTCCCTGTATTTGGTTCCTAGAAAACACAGTAGGTGGATCACAACCATCTGTAACTCCAGCTCCAGGGCATTTGAAAACACCCCCTTCTGGCCTCCTTGAGTACCTGAACTCATATATATGAGATATATGAGATATATGTGATTTTATTTGTTGGGGAAAAATGAAAACAAATCATATCAACAACTATTTCAAACATACCATGATATAAACCATAGAGTTACTAAGTGACTTTATCCAGAAGTATCAACAACTCTCCTTTGGGGCAATGAAAACTGCAAACAAAAAGAAAGGATGCAGTCATTCCTGAATTTTGGAAGAGTTGTAGATTTGGGAACTGTAACTATAGTCCTTATCAAGTTACTACATGATGATAATTTTTAGTTATTGGTCCCACACCAAAAGGAGGTGAGGATG
This sequence comes from Mus minutoides, assembly GCA_902729485.2. Lineage (NCBI taxonomy): Eukaryota > Metazoa > Chordata > Mammalia > Rodentia > Muridae > Mus > Mus minutoides. Next base: position 66,291 of record LR755134.1, read on the forward strand.
CCTTGTGGCTTGGGGCTCAGGTGGATGAGAGATTATTTCTTTGACATTACTCAGAAGTTGATTGTGATTTAGAAAGTTTAAGTGACTTAATGTTACATGAGTGGCTTATGGGAAATCTAGTCTTCACACTTAGGCATCTTCATACCTAGGCCATCTTGTGCCCTTCTGAGGAATCCTGAAATGGTACTGTAACCTTCTTATTCTCTGCGAATATTACATTTCATAAGAACATGGTGGGGTGGTGGTGGAAGCATCATGGCAGGTCTGAGGAGACTGGGTTGCCAACACATGGCCTTTGTCATTGACAGCACACTGTTCTTCCACTTCTGAGATACTTTTCCATGCTATTTCGTTGAGTCATTACAACCGCTCCTTTTAAGACGAATTAACCTACTGCTTTATAAGTTAACAGAAAACTGAGCTCCCTCCCATCCCCCAGCTATATTCCTTGTCTGAGGTCAATGGTGAACATATACATGGTCAACAGAGATTAAAAAGCTCAATCTGCTCATGTCTGAAGCTCCTGATATTGAAACTGAATTATTTCTGAAATCTTTCATGGGGAGGCAAAATAGTGACAGGTATGTTTGGTATTTATATGTCTGTGCATATGTGTATATGTGTACCCATGCACATGTGATCAGATGATGATGCCCAGTGTCTTTCTTGACACTTCTCCATTTTATTTATTTATTTATGTATGTATGTATGTATGTATGTATGTATGTTTGAGGCAGTGTTGCTCTCTGAAGCTGGAGCTCAATGATATGAGTAGACTGGCTGGTCAACACTCAGACTCTCCTGTCTTCTGCCATCTACAGTTGGGATTACAGGTGCATATGCATCTGACTGTCACGTGTGTGTGCTGGGGATCCAATCACAGTTCTTTTATGTTTCCATACCAAGTGCTTACAAACAGAGCCATTTCCCAGGCTCTTTTTGATGTTTTTTGAAGTGCCCATTGATTTCTTGGAGAAAGGCTCTTCAGAATACATCTAAGAAATAGCAAACCACCAACACATTCCATTCTGGGAGTGTCGAGTTTGTTCTTACTGAGAACCCCAAGTCCTTACTTTGTTGCTGTATTTGTTGGGGTGGTCCTGGACTGCATACTAATTCTTACTTCCTGTGGTATAAGGAATAGAGGCAGCAGAAGGGCTGTCAAGCTCTGGGTTGCTATTTAGTCTGCTCATTTCCATCTCCCATGTTGATTGATTATTGTGCCTATCACGTGCTGACATATTCTGCTTGCTGTGCTGATTATACATTGGGAGTGCTAATTCTTTTATTGGGTTGGAGTTTAAAGGTGCTCATCCATCAGCAGAAGGTCTCCCATTTCATGGCATGCCTCTCCTCCTCTCACAGCTGCCATTTTAATATTGTTCTCAGAGGGCTTTCCTCTGACTTCTGGTCCTCCTTCAATGGCCAAACTCTTGAAGGATTTTTCTTTTGTAGTGGGCTATTTTGTACGGTTTTTGGAGACAGACTCTGCTCTTTGAAGATATGCAGAATGTTGGCGCTTCACAGGCTGACTGAAGTAGTAGAAATCACACTGTCCCCTGGTCTTTGATATTCACAAATGGGTTGGAGCAGATTTCTGAATCTTGGAATTTTCCCAAACAGAGTCAGTCAACTTCCAAGGCCAATGAATGGGTGGGCGAAACTTGAACTTGCTTATCAGTGTCATAGTTTCCCAGCTGACCATTCAGAAATAGAATCCGTGAATGCCAGCATGAAGAGCAGTGGTTTGGTGAGGTCTAACAATAGTAAGACTTGGCTATGTCCTGATGTAGTCAGTATATCTATAGAATGTAGAAGCAGGCAGACATTTCCATACAGTTTGTGTGTGTGTGTGTGTGTGTGTGTGTGTGTGTGTGTGTGTGTGTGTCCTATCTTGACTTTGAACTGGAATCATAAGTAGACATAATCTCAAATAAGTACTTTGTAATTATTTGAGTTATTAAATACTATGCTCCTCCTGAGAACACTGTTAACATATCAAAAATTATATTTAGTTGCCATTTTTGTTTTAATTTTTGTAACTTACACTTAGAAGTTATTAAAAGTAGCAAAAACAAGTGTTATGATAATACTAGACCTTAAAATTATTTTTGTGAATTGCTAAGATAATCAATGCTGACTAGTGTTTGCTTTAAATTTGTTCGATGTTTGAGCAAGTCATCTTTAGTTAAAGAAGTATCTAAACTGGAAGGATCAGACTTCTAGAAGTAGGGGAGGCAAAGCTACTGGAGGTTCCCAATGCTACATAGAAGTTACTGCCAAATTTAATGGTCTTTGATAATTTGGTTATTGTAAATGGTAAGAAGGGATGGGTATACCCTAGGAATGGCTTTGAAATAGAATTATGTGAAAACACTATATCTTGATCCCAGCAAAGGGGTTTATTTCAAGGGGATACATAAAGTCTCCAAGTCTTAGAGATATTTATTTATTTTTTTCTTTTTCCATATGTAAAATGAGACTATTGCTTATTCTTCAGTAGGTTTAGGGGACAGTAACTACAACAATAATGTCAAATGCACAGCGTCATGCCAGTTCAGCATGTTGTCATTACTTAGTAAAAGTTATAACTTCCATGTCTCCAAATTGACCCCCGACAGTGTTCCAGAATGAAATGAAATGTCATCTATGGCCATCTGCAGTGGCTTTCCTGGAGTCTATTTGCACATGATATTGTGTTGACTTGTATAGAGAGGAGCCATGTTCTTATGGATTTTTCTAGGAATTAACTCTCACAACCACATCAAGATTGATGGACTCCCAGAATATGGGTTAGAAGGGACCCTGGAGGCTCCCTGCATTCAGTAATTTTACAGGTGAGGAAATTATTTCCCAGAGAGATGAAAAGATGTGTGCAGAAGTTCCCAGCTAATTAGTGGCAGTGCTATTAAAAAGGAGCTGCTTTTCCCGAAGCTTTTTCTGTTGTTCTTGTTTATTGACCTTTATGGCTAGGAAATAGAGTTTCTGGTTGAATATCTTAAGAGCTATTTGTCAGGATGAACTATTTAGAAAATCATCTTTAAAGGTCCATGGCCAATCAGAGAGGGCATCTATGTGAACTTGTGAGGTATGAATAAGGAGAAGATGACATGGAAGAATGGATGGGATGCTAAATGGTTAAAGTCAGTCTTTTCAACCTAACCCAGAAGCTCTAATTATTTGAAAAAGTAGATCACTTTTTTTTTATTCTAATGCAAACATTTCATAGAAACTCTTCACTTACTGTGATGGGTTCATTTTCACATACTTCTCTGATGTAGATATCTTGGCATAATTTCTGAGCCATATCCTCACGTTGCTGTACAATTCTGAGACAGTTCAAGAACTCAGAGGGTAGCACAATGGGGATTTGGTAGTAAAGGGGTAGTTTGATACCCACATATTAGAAACTGCCTATAGTCAGCATCCTACATGGCAAGTGCACAATTGTAGTTCAGATATAGCTAATTGGGTGGAGTTACTGGCACCATTAGTTCTGTGCATGCTGATCTGAAATGATCCAAGAGGCTAACAATAGTGGCTGAACCCTGTTTTACAAAACCTGGATAGAGGGACTTTCCCACGGAGCAAACTAGAAACTTACCTGACCAAAGCAAACAAATCAAGAAGCACAGTCTGAACAAGTCAAAGCCCCTAACTCACTGAAGTAAACAGCAGTGCTCTCATGGAGTAGCCTCTATTGCTATAGCATAAAATTTATTACGGTATCTATGTTCGGCTGTGATACTCTTTATGTATTAAGAATGAATTTTATTGGAATAGCTTTGCCAAATACATCTGTGGTGTTAGGAAAGATAGTATATATGTGTGCGTTAACATTTGTGTATATAGTGTGTTTCTGTGTGTGTGTGTGTGTGTGTGTGTGTAAGGTGTCAGGGGGTGGGGAGGGATAGACAAGAAAATGATTTGACTCTATTGTCTGGCAGAGCAGGAGAACATTGGAGAAGTTGTGGCCAGCAAGTGTTCACAAACCATTATAGTCCCCACAGAAAAGCTAGAGTGGCCATGCCACTGTGATATGACTCAGAGTGTTCATTAAAAATTCATTCAAGGCTAAATCATATCACTGAACAATGAATATGAAGCCCTGGATCTGTGTATCAAAGAAAGGAGCCATATCTGGCCCGTTGCTTTATTTAGTGAGGTCTGTGTCAAGCAGACAAGGGGAATGGGAGGTTTGCTTGGAAGCTTTTGTGAAGGCCTGGCCTTCTTCTAGGGGCCCGATTAGAATAATCGGGGGCCTTGGGAATTCACACGGTTTTGGTGGTGCTGTGATTCATCATCATCCATCATACTTGTGGCTGGGGAGCCAAATACCAGGCTGGCGGGGTGGCCAGAGTCCTTCTCTGCATGGGGCTCTCTGGTCTGCAGGGCAGGGCTCCAGGAAGCCTGGCAGCCAAAGGGTAGAGGAGGCTGCTAAGGGACTAACCCAGGAATCAGCCTGCCCTGGGGGTGACGGGGTTTGTATGGCTTCCTTCTCTAGTGGTCTCTGTAGGCAACAGTCCAGGGACAGAACTGCACTTTGAAAGAGTTTCAAGATTGTTTGCTCTGCATGTGCTCAGCTTGGTGCCCGGTTTGCTGCATTCGCTTCCAGTTTATTCCTAATTAATTTTGAGCTGGCTTATTTCTATTTGTTGGTGAACTTTAATAATGTTTGAGCTCTGGCTTTTTGGATAGTTTGAGGTTTGGTCTTTCTTCTCTTTGTACATTTCAAATTGTGCAAAGGACTAGCTTTGTCATTTCAATAAGGCAAGACCTGAGTGCTTTAGGAGTGTGCATGTGTGTGTGTGCGTGCGTGCGTGCGTGTGTGTGTGTGTGTGTGTGTGTGTGTGTGTATGTGTGTGCAAGTTAGGCTCAGAGGCAACAAATAAAGTCCTCGATATATACTTATTATTAGCAACTTATTCAAAGTCTTTCTAAACCTAAGGAAAAAGATATGGTTATCTTTATTCAGCATTTCAAGTTTCTGAGTTATGAAAGAGTCTAGGTTTGTAGAAAAGCACTTATTGAATTTGGAGCCAGTTTTCTAGAGTCCTTTGAAGACAAGGTCTCTCAGCTGATTTGCTCCCTCGGTTCCCAGGCAAAGAAATTTGGCAGCCAACTATGTAAATTTTGATCCATCTTCCAATTTGATTTTTCTTAGGAAACCAGGGCAGAGTCAAATCTGTCTATACGTGTCTTCACAAGTATCTGTGTCTGAGTTGTATGATGTTTATCAGTTAAAGAAATGTACACATCATCATCCATCCATTTGAGGGCAAATACAACAACTAAATATCAAAAGCCAAAATAGTGAAGAGCATTTTAACCACTCAGGCTTATATGAATTACTACGAGCTCTCTGTCTTATTTTCATTTTGTTCTCAGTTTATTTTACTTACTATTTACCTTGGTAGCTAGTCAGTGGTAAATACCCACCTGTCTTGAAAGGTCTTTATTATCAGTCTCGTTTGGATGACATAAGAAAGCCCCGCCCCCCCCAAAAAAACATATAAGTGCTTTGTGGTTAACTCTCTTACCTTTAAGATTCTTAAAAAAAAAAAAAGAAAGAAAGAAAAGCAGAACACCTAGAAGTATATCAAAAGCAGAGAAGGTTTTCTTTTTGTATATGAAAAAGCATGACTTATAAAGAGAGAGAGCTGGAAGCTATGTCTATACTCTGTGATGCTGTCCTGTTGGTATCTATTGTACCAGCTTAAGTGACAAGACTGGGCCACTGTGTAAAAATTAACATAGTTATAAATAATGTTAAGCACAGCCCTCACTCAAATCTATAATATTATCAAGTAGATGACTTTGGGGAAGGAAGCACATGGCTGAGGGAAATGTTCATGGTAGCTGTGGAGTGTGGAGGAGTCCCATGGGCTTTGGAGACTTGGCCTCTGGGGGTGTCATTATGTAAGAGTTCCTGAATAGTCACTTAATAAGTTGTTTGAATTATCTTAAGAAATGACATTTAGTATTCTTGAAATATTTTTTTCCTCAGAATGATGCATAAAGTCTTACCAAATCCATCCATATAAAAAGTCTTTCTCTAGGAGTCCTACCTCACACAGCATGGTGCTAAGGAAGGACGTGTTTTTCCAGGCTCTGTGTGCAAACACTACCTGAGCTAAGATGGGCAAAGTTGGTACTGAGAGTAGGGGTGGCTGGTACAGAAGGGTGTAGTGAAGTAAGCAGGGCCCTGAGGTCTGGACATTCTGTAAGAGTATGCAGGCAGAATGGGGGGATAATGGGTGCCTTTCTTGGGTTGAGCATATAAGGGAATTTCACCCTCCATTTTCAGACTGATCGTTAGCCTGTTCTTCATGGATTTTTTTTTTTTTTTTTTTTTTTGCTGTTGGGCATCTAGAGCTCTCCTGTAGCCATCTAACTGCCCAGGGCACCAACATCAGCTTTGCCTCACTGCCATTCCTCCGCATGTGCCTTGGTCACCCATCCATGTCCTGGTCCCTTGGAGTTGCCAACTTGGTTTATTAGTGATAATCATGTCACTCTATCACTGCCTCCCCCACTGAATCAGTCAGTAGTGTACTGTGTGGGGTTTGCCTGTCTCTCTACAAGGGTGTTAGTTTCTGAGGCCAAGAATGGAACCAGTCACTTTGATTTTCAAAGTACATAGTCCATGCCTGTTGGCTCCTAGATCTTTAAATACATAGCTAGATCTTTGAATACACATTAAAAAGAGTAAGTGATTAGTGGCCAGAAGTTTGAGAGATTGTTTTGCATCAGCCCAAAGGACTGATGTTAAGTTGGACCACGGTAGTGGGTGGGTGAAGAATATTTAACTACTCGTTTGTTTTTAAGCTTAGGAAGATCCAGCTCAAGGCAGACCCATGTTTTACCACCTCCACAAGGGCCGAGGCGGGGTGCAGAGTGTGTATACATCACGTGATGTCTGGGGTTTGGCAGAGCAGAGACATCAGTGCTGATGGTGGCCAGATCCCAGCACTTAACAGCAGACCCCATAGGTTATTAAAGCCGAGACCCTATCTAGGGAGATTAGCTGCGGGAAGTGCTTTAACCGCGCGGAGCAAACAGGCAGCTCCTTGATTAGTGCCGCAGACATGGTATGGACCTGTGGTGTTGGGTTTCCATCTGAACCATTACATCGATATTTGAGAACTGGAGCTTCAGTTCTAGCCCGACCTTGCATTTGATTTCTGAATCCAAACATCAGCCCCGGGTCTGTGCTTGCTTCTCTAAGACCGGGGGAATCTCAGCAGAGAGCTTTGTATCTCTGATTTGGGGTATTTAAAAGAGAGGTTGAGAGTTAATCCATATGGTGTTTGTTTGGATGGGGAATCCTAAATGGCTTCCTATAGTAGGAGAACACAGTAGCAAATATATCTTTACAGTAATGTGTTTTAAATCAAAATTGCCCCTTGTTTTTCCCTGTGTTTGAATGTGACATTCTTGATTACTCCAGACCCACCTGCCTAAGAACACAGGAATCGAAAACAGGAGTCACTCTCAAATTTCACTTCTATTTAATCCATCACAGAAACACACTGCCTTCTCGGTGGAATATATATATATATATATATATATATATATATATATATATATATATATATATATATATATATATATATATATATTCCACACAAGGACATTTAAACAAAGTGACACAGATCATCAGCAGATCAACCCAGACTGACAGCTCATTCAAACAAATGCATGTTGAGAATTTCCACTGGGCGACTCTCACGGCAGCCCAGCCAAATTTGTTTAGTAGACATGAGTTAGCTGCATAAGGGCGTTCTCAGTGCTGCGTGCCAGATGATGGCTTTTCTAGGTAAACATCCATTTAGCAGCATATATCCATCTATGAAAGTGCTGGCATGATTTTGATCTATTCTCCTGGACCCCAGAAATGATGATTTCATTCTGCTGGCAGCCGGGTACCGACTCACACATGTGCCATTTAGGCTTAAAAAGAAAGAAAAAAAGAGAAGAAGAAGGGGGTGGTGTATATACTTATTTCAAAACATAGTATAACCATCCAAAAGGTAGGAGAGAGTCTATAAAATCGACAGGCCATTTCACTTTTCTGACAAGCAATAAAGTAAGGATCATTAAAATGGATGTCAAATATAGCAGGAAGAAAAAGGCCTTAGTTGTTCTAGGTATTTGAAGTAGAATGGGGGTGTTTGGGTGGCTTCAGTTTAAACTCAGAGGCATTCCTTTGTTGGGTAGGGGTTGGAGTTCTTTTGTTGAACTGGAATGTCAGAATCAGATCCCAACTAGTTAAGGACATTTGGATTCTTTGGAATTGGACACTTTTATTACCTGCTCTACCTGTTCTTCTGAGAGAACAATTCACTTTTTTTTTTTTTTAAATAGGTATCACTTATGGAATAAAAGTCTCTATGGACCACAGCATTTAAGTCCAGGACAAAAGAACAGGACACTTATTTTAAGAAAGAGAAAGAACAGGGCAGATGGCTCAGTGGTAAAATGTTCGCTATGCAAGCAAGAAGACTTGAGTTCCCAGTACCCATATCAAGAACAGAAAAAAGTCGTTAGGCGTGGCAGCCTGGATCTGTAAGCCCAGCCCTGAGTGGGCGGAGACCAGCAAATCCTCCTAGCTTGCCTGCCATCCAGCTTAGCCCAAAGTCCAGGTGCAGTAAAGACACAGTAGTTAAGAAACCTGAAGTCAGCCTCTGCATCCACGTGCACGCAAGTGAGCACACTCGCGCACACAGGTGTGGATAGAAATATACAAAGCAAATTCCACCTACCCTCACCGACTTTGTCAACTCCAGCTTGTGCTGTCTAGGGTCCAGCTCAGCACTCTGGTTTGTCGTTTAAAAGTTTCTCTTTCTTACGCTTTTAACAAGGGAACACTCAGTTTGGGGGATATTTTCAAGTGAAAAGCTCAAAAACTACTTTTTTTTTTTTTAATTCACCCAAGCATAATTCTCTGAAATGCACAGGAGAGACCATTATTCGTAAACTTGAACTTTGAGGATGAGTCTGTGATAGCCACTTGCTTGGTCAAGGTTTTTGACCAGAGAACATATAACAGGTTTAGTGGTAACAATGACTTTTGAAATCACTTATAAGATTCAGACGACATACAAAGAATATCTCAAATATGAAGCAGCTCCTAAGCAGCACTTTTTGAAAGGTAGTTCTATTTTAATGTGAGCATTTACGGTGTTCCTAGCTCCAGATGGAGGATAGGAAGGTACATGAGACAGCTAGGCCTTGGTAGCCAGAAATGAAAACACCAAGCTGAAAAGACAGACCTAAAAAGAGCTCACTCTGTGAGAGTCCTTGGAACACTCAGCCCCCAGTGGGATATTTCTATCCCAGCCCTCCTCAAGGCTCAGAGCAGAGGACAGAGACAGACTGTGAGACCCAGGGGTAGTCGATGGTTCCAAGGAAAGGATGTCCCCCAGACACAATAGGACTGATGTGTTCATGAACTCAGAGACTGTGGTAGCACGCACATGGCCTCACAGGTCCAAGTCAGACAAAATCCCAGCATGGAGCAGAGGAAATGGACAGAGTCCCATCCCTAACCAAGTGGTTTCCAAGTGCGTGGTAGCTGTTCAGAGAGGGAAAATCTCTAATGGTGTGTCACTGGGTTTATCACCAAGCACAGGCAGGGACCACAGGCAGGGGCGGGCTCATGCTCAGCCAGAGTCAACCAACACAAAGCAGTTTTTGTGTTTTGGGTTTTTTTTTTTTGTTTTTTTTTGTTTTTTTTTTTTGTTTTTTTTTTCAACTTCTGGTGAATGTGTGTGTGATTTCTTTCTTATGTCTTAGTGCTTTTCATCTTTTGTGGTGTTTTTCTAAAAGTTTAATTATTATTATTATTATTTTTTTTATTATTATTATTTGCAAGAGAAGAACATGAAGTTGGGTGGACATGCATGTGGAGAGGATCCAGGAGGACTTTGGGGAGGGGAAAGAATATGATCAAAATATAATGTGCAAAAAAAAAAAAAAAAAACAAAAAAACCTAAAAAGAAAAGTAGCTTTCTTTAAGAGCACCAAGGTGAAATTCTAAAATGCTGCCTCTGTGAGGATTTCTTGCCACAGATCTCATCCAGCCCTGGACTTCACAGCACTCCATCTTCCTGTGTTTACCCATGGGTTGGCCTTCTCCTTTCTACCCTCCAGCTAGTTCCATCAGGGAACAGGGATGCTTCAGATGTGTTTGCTCCACTTCCAACTTGCAGAAACTCACCAGGCCTTCACTAAGAAGCACTCCTACAGGGAATGAATGAAGGGCATTCTAGCTTTAAATGCCATCACAAAACAAGATAGAGAAATCAAAGTCTGCAGGATGTTCATGAACATGTTCTTGACTCTTCTGGATAGGTTATAATGCCCAATAAAAGCCTAAGATGGGAGGAGAGATTATGGCCACTTAGAAAAAAGATTAGGGGGAGTGGCTAGTTTTTAAAAAAAATTGCAACTCTGATGTCTTTACAAGTGTGAGTGCCAGTTTTCCGGATGTAAAAGGAAGCTTTTTAGCTGCCCACAGCAAAACTTTGCAGCACACACTCAACCAGGCACAATCGTTATAACACGAGGTGTGCTTCAATGCCTTTGTCCAGACTTCTAAAGTATGATATATGCATATGAATGACTTCAAATCTTATCACTTCTACTATCTCATTATTGTATTTTTATTTTTGGTTCTTTGTCTACCACAAAATGGGCATGAATGACAATATTTAAAAGTAGAGAGGAACATAGCCCAGTGGTGTGGAGAGAGACAGAATGAACTTGGCACAAGTGATGATTTACTGTAAACAAAAGTCTTTGTTTAAACGTAATAATTAAAAAAAAACAGGGACAATAGGTTGCCATGTTCCCACATGTATTTAAGTACTCCCACAATGTAAATTTCACACAGTCCCATGAATACTATTTATCAAAGCAGCTAGCAGGTATTGGGATGTACTAGAAGCTTTCAGGGTGTTGATTGATCACCATTTCGTGCAGCTCACTAGGATTACAGAGCCACTCCAAAACCAACAGCCTGGAAGAACATGATAGGCTTCGAACAATGGCTGGAATGTTGGGTTAGCAACTGCCCAAGGTTAGTAAATACATCAATTAATATTCATAAAACGTCTCAGAGCCTTGGCCTGAAAAGAGTGTAGACCTGCTCCATCCAGACAACGTAATTCCTTCTTCTTCCTCGAAGGAACTTGGGCTTCTCTTGGCAGCTCAGCGCTGAGGTTTCTGAGCGCTGTACCTTAAACCTTTTGGGAACGCCATCACAGCTGTGTTACCTACACACGACCACCGGGGAGTAGATTTTCCTCCTCACTTCAGCTCTAACAACTGTGCTAGGATCGCCATGGTTCCTTAAAAGGTCTTCAGTGTATTTTTGTTTGTTTGTTTTTGTTTATCTGCCAGGTGTTTTGAGGCACATTTTGTTTATGGCAAGATGGAATGGAATTTCTGTTGGAGAAACTGAATTGTGCAACTCAAAAGATAGGGAAAGAAACAAATTCATACCTTGACAGCTTCCCTTTGCATGCCGGACTGAATTCACAGAATAGATTTGTCTTGCTTATCATCAAGAATGCCTCACGATCCCTCAGCCAGTGGTACCCTTTTCAAAATGTATGCCTCGCCAGGTGTTTCTTAGCACAGTCTGCTTCTTACATCATCACCAAGATTCTGGCTATGTAGTGTTCTCAAATTACCTCATCTTTCTGCACCACGTCAATAACCATATTGATCTTTCTTAGTATTTCATTTCACTATGTGTCTATGTGGAGACATACCGACAGGGAGTGGTGGAGAATAAACCGTTCACATAGCATTTCATCACCTTTTGTCTTGGGAACACAGATAGATCTAAATGCCAGTGACCTTTGAGCGCTACCACTTAAGATTTAAAGACAGAGAGAAGTCTATAGTAATAATGAGAATGACTTGTGGCACTTGTGTTTTATCTGAAAGCTTATGAAAATGGAAGATGTATGATTATTCTGATTCTTATGTCAACTTAGTGTCAGAAGTATTTTTAAAAGCCAGTGTTGATCTACAGGAAAGGACATATGAACTGCATCTTAATTTAGAATATTCTAGTAGTCACACTAAAGAAGATAAATGAAAAAAGTAAAAGAGACTTTATTATGTTCTATTAAACCCACTATTTCCAAAATTACATACCTTAGTGTAGGTATTAATAAATTATATCAATAAAAATTATCAACTAGGTGTTTTACATTTTACTTTGATTTTTTTTAATCTGGAATATAATAAAAATTTAAACTTTCAGCACATCTTAGTTTGGAGTTGCTATACTTCAAGAGGTCACTTGTCACATGTGGCCAGTGGCTACCATGTTAGATAACATCAGACATTTTATAGGACTTTTCTGATGGCATAGAATTTCCTAACCAGGTAGGACACCAGGGGTCTTTTGGCTTAAACAGGATCTAAGGTTTATAGACTATTTAAATTTATTATATAAGTTCAGAGTCTTGAATAGGAAGCCATGGATCTAAAGACAGATTCTAGTGTGTAAGATTTCTTTATTCCTAGTTCTAGCAATAGAATTCATATGGGGGGAGAAGAAGGGAGAGAGAGAGGGGAGAGGGAGGAGGAAAGAGAGAAGATAGAGGGGGAAAAGAGAGAGGGGGGAATAAGAGGGAAAAGAGAAAGGAGAGGAGGAGAGGAGATGTGTGTGTGTGTGTGTGTGTGTGTGTGTGAGAGAGAGAGAGAGAGAGAGAGAGAGAGAGAGAGAGAGAGAGAAGAGAGAAGAGAGAGAACGATAACATATTTGAGACAGGTTCTCACATACCCTAGACTGACTGAAAGCCTTGAGCTTTTGACCTTCCTGCCTCCACTCCTTTGAGTAGTGGATTACACATGCTGGGTTTGTCTACTGCCAGAGATGGACCTAAGAGCTTCCTGAATGCTAGGGATATACTCTACCAATGGAGCCGTATCTCTAGTCCCCAGATTTATGTTTTTAAAACTACATTCCATGTGAACTTTGAATGCACTGCCTGATTTGTTGATAGCTGATCCGGGTTCTTTATTCCCTATGGTTTATTTCTGTGCCCTTCCTGAATTTATTCTTTTATTTAACAAATACTTATTGAGCATGCATTTTGTTTCAGATATCATTCTTGGCAATGCAAAGGTATCAGTGAAGAAGGCAAAATCTCCTCCTTTGTGAAAGTTACAGTCCAAACCCTTTGGGGCATAGTTGCTTCACAGTAGATGCTACAATAAATATTGGTAGAGTAAAATATATTGGCTATATTTAATACAGACTTCCAATTCTCTTTTTGAAGAAGACTGATAAAAATGATGGAAGAACAGAAGCGTGGGTCATCCATGAAACGACTTGGTTATTTTCATTTGTTTTATAACCAATAGTTGAAAAGCTTGCATTATAAGGAGAGGGTAATACAAATTCTGAACTGATTGCACTTGGGGGAAGTCTGTGTGTTAGTATCTCAAATATGAGGCAGAGAAAGAGCAGGACTTGGAATCTTTAAGTTCAAGTACACATAGACATGGAGTTAATGCTCGCTTGCATGCGAGGGGTCACATTTACATGTCTTTACACACTGCTGACATGTGTGCTTGACGCTCTATGGACTTTAATGTTAGAGCTTCCCAATGCTGAGAAGGAGAATGGTACCGCTTAGTACCTTTGATAGAACTGGCTTGCTGTAGCTAATACTTCTAGGTCAGTAAGATCATGTGGAATTGTTTGCTTGGCTGGATCCTGGGCACTCTGCAGTGAATCTGGCACCCTGAATCTGTCCTCTGGGCCTTATTTTGTACGTATATTATATGCTGCCATCCCTTCTTCAGCCTCCTGAATTTGGGGTATGTTGATGCATGTGTGTGTGTATGTGTGTGTCCACGTGCATGTATGACTCATAAACATTTGCACATGATTTTGTCAGTGTAGTGATTTTTCCAAGTTGTTGTTGTTGTTGTTGTTGTGTGTGTGTGTCTGTATTTTCCTGTCTATAAGGCCATTTCTCAGAGGGATTTCTGGTGTATTCATTTTCCACCTAGGAGAAGTCTGCTCAGCTGGTTTTCCTTCAGCCAAGACTTTTCATTTGACCCTTTAAGCTATCTAAACTTTGAAGAAAAATGTAGATGTGCCCTACCGTTTGAAATGGTGGAGAGATCCGGGAGGATTAATTTAAAAATTCATAAATCCTTTGTACTATGCAAATTAATGACCTCTGACCTTTGTTCCAGGTGACTTATTTTGACTTAGCTATGTCCAAATAAATGTGTTTATATAAGAGAGTTCAGTGCTACCCAAACCTGACATATTAAGCATCTCCTATGGCTCATAATGTGCACCAGGGATGAGGACCACCCTCTGTTTTCTCATTATGCCAAATAATAGAAAGTGGAAATCACACTAATCCTTCCTTCTGAGTCTGCTGTACCCCTGCAAGTATGATAAACTCAATCCAATTAAAAGTCATTACCTCTCCCAGGCTCGGCCACGGTCTACAACCCTTTGTCTCACGGTCCTCCTGATTATCTGTCTTCTTCATAAATAGAACATTTAACCATCGTTGGCTTTAGTTTTCCATTAATGAAAAGGAAGATCACTCATGGGTTGATGGGTACAATTCTCGTTTTCTCTAATGCTCCCTGGACATTTTTTTTTTTTTTAAGTGGAGGTTCCTAGATGCTCATTCTGCCTGGACATTCGCCCTTTCTCTTTGACAAGAGTATATAAGTCCTTTCCAATCAGACATTTCACTTGATTCTTCTTTGTGACCCCCTCCACCCGCCCCATGGGGCTTTTCATGGACAAGGCTTGTTGACTGAATGACTGACATTTTGTTGCATGTTGGATCTATATTGGATCATAGTTGCTAAGATTTAATAGTGATGACAAGTCTTTGAAAATGAAATGAAGGAGACCTCATGTAAGAGCATTAAAACTGGGTGAGCAGAATTGCTGTGAAATTCTGAATACTCAGGAATCACACTCTTCAGACTTCCATTACAAAGTTCCTCTTTCAAATAGTCTTGATTCACCCAGAATTATGTGGACTCATCCACAGTGTCTCAGATGCTTTGATGTGAACTCTGAGCCTTGCCAGTCTTCCGAATACCTGGGTTCTACACTGTTATGAAAAAAGAGACATCTCTTCTGTGTACCCTCTCACTCATGCTGGCCCTCAGATTTGAACTTCTGGCTTCAAAGGATCCTCCTGCCCCCTTTGTCTGATGCTATGACCATGTGCGTTTGATTGTGCTTGGCTCAGAAATGGATGGTTGGGTCTGTTATTTTCATTAAGCAGTGTGATGCAGATTTTAGCTCAGCAAATTGACATAGTTGTAACCCATTGAAATAAAAGACTTGTTAGAGACTATTTATCACTGGGCAGTGGTGGCCCACACTTTAATCCCAGCACTTGGGAGGCAGAGGCAGGCAGATTTCTGAGTTCAAGGCCACCCTGGTCTACAGAGTGAGTTCCAGGACAGCCAGGGCTGTAGAGAGAAATCCTGTCTTGAAAAACCAAAATAATAATAATAATAATAATAATAATAATAATAATAATAATAATAATAAAGAAAGAAAAAATAAAAAGAAAGGGAATATTTATCAGACTACATACTTTAAAATTATCTTTTCTTATCACACTAAATAACAAAAAAGTACTCTGGTGCATTTTTCTACTTAGCTGTGGTTTAGTTTGACTATTGTAAGCAGAAATGGGTAGTCCTGGGGCAGGGCACCATCATCTGATGGAAATATGGGGTATCAGTAGGCAACAGGGCTGCCGTTTTCTGCTAACTTTTGTTCTGGATGGATGTTACCTACAGGCTAGTCTGGCCAGTCTTTTCTCTCAGCTCATCAGCTATTCTGAGGCCAATTAAACCTAAATCTGGAAGGGCATCTAGTTGCAGCTAGAAGATGAGAGTCATAGTTTAGGCCCTAAACAGCATTTGGGGGGTACACTGATGCTGTAAAGCAGATGTACACCATTTGTTGTAGGACAGTTCTTCTCACTGAGGTCTATCACAGGACAAGGCATGTTCTTCCCGTATATAACAGAGACACTCCTCCTCTGAGAAGTTTTCTCTTCGCTCATCCTGTAGCAGTCAGGGGAGCATGCCATTTGAGAACTTGTTGGCACTGTCATTTTGTGCGTTAGCAAGGAAAATAATTTCTATGTTTCTCTTCACATTATTCTGAGATCCACATGAGAAAAAGTTGTTTCTACCAATAATTAAAAATAAGAGGCTTATTCTTAAAGAAACCCCAAAGCAATAAACTGGTGCAGACTGTTGTTCCTTGGAACCTGGGGGGTTAGGAGAATTGGAGAAGACTTTTGAAGACAAAGTCCCTTGATACTTCCTTCTAATGAAATAGCATTACTTGCCTCTAACCTACACAACTGCTCCTGTAAACTTTAAGTTGTCGCTATGTTATTTCCAATGGCTACTGCAGTGCCAAAGCCATTTAGATACTTGTTGTCACACTGAATTGCTTAGGAACAGTGACAGGAAGAGAAAGTGTGTGAGTTCAGTAGAGGCATTGCCATATGTGTGAATATCTTCCATCTGTTGTTGGTTGAATCTCTGGATGTGAAGAGTTTGTAGATACAAAAGGCCAATGGCATATGGTTCTCATCAGTCTAAGGCTGGCGGTGCCTGACTACACAGGAACGTAAATGCAGTTCTTGTTCTACTTTTCATAATTCTGAACCTCAAGTTAGTCATCTTCTGCTGCACAGCTAGATGCCTCCTACCACCTCCTGTCTTTGCTATTCAATGCTAAACTACCAGATGGAGGAAGCTTTGTTGTCTTTGGTTTCTGATCTATCCCTATTGGCTTTGTGGCACACTAGTCACAACATGTTACTGGGAAAGTATCTTCAAATGGGCACACAAAAAACCCCAAGTGGCAGCATCGTTGGAGAGGGTTACAACCTCCACAGTTGTTTATCTGATCCCCCTTTGAATGCTAGGAAGGGATTTAACCCTGGACCCCTTTGCAGTCTTTCCCCAGAGTGTCAATGCAGTGGAAGCATTCATGCAGTACAGGTGATGCCCAGAACATCTATTTAAACCTTTACTTTTCATATCATGGAGCCCACCAAAGGTTTTGAAAGTCAAATGTTTATTTATTCCATGGAGGAAACCTTATCAACCAGTGCAAAAGTTTACTGGCACTAGCTTGTGATATAATGGGCAGTTTAAATCCTGCTAACTGTGAATAATTTTTCAACAGTGTTTATGATTGTGATAGTGTTTAGTGGAGCAGAAGAACAGATAGCATAAATATTTCAACAAAAGCCTCTTGGGCCAGCCATATAAATAAGTTAGACCCAGTTTGTAAATAAATTTAGCCTTGCAAACATTCATAATCTTCTCTTGCTGTAAACTATAGTAATTTACGTAGAAGATGCCCTGGATGCCTTTCATAAGAAGTCAATTGTCTTTAGGAGGCACTGCCTGGTGCCCGTCAACTGTCTTAGACTGTGTGACTCAACGAAGCAGGAAGGATACTGTACAGACCACCTAATGCTACTAGTTATTACGCATGTTGATAATGACAATTCCCAGACTCCAGGCATGGTTTGGTAGTCTATGAAGTTGTCATATTATATCATTCCCTTAAATACCTAGCTTGTGTTACCACTTAACAATGTTGAAATTACCTTCTCCAATCATAAGTGTGGTTGGAATATATATATATATATATATATATATATATATATATATATATATATATATATGCATGCATATACACAAACACATCTGTTCACATTTTTCTGAAAACAGTTTTTCAAAGTGTATAATGTTTTCTGAAATTAAACAAAAAAACAACGTTTTCCTTTATGTTTTCAGTCACATTCCATTCCCACAATTTTGAATGATTTCACATTTCACATGATGGGGTGTTGGGAAACTCAATCTGCAGCCCTTTAGAGGGAAGAATGGGCCGGCAGATTGTGCTCGTTGGCAACATCTACTCTTTTCTTACAGCAAAGATATGGTCTTTGCAATGGAGCTGAGTTTGAGCTGACTGGAGGAACCTTCCTCATCATGTTACCTCAGGACACACATCACTGTTGTCCTTTCATTAACAAACCTGTGAAAACAAGGATCAACTTCTCATTTTAAAAAACAAAAACAAAGACTACCGTAAGTTTGAGAGTCTAAGGAAATTTCGTTCTTTGGAGTATTCTCTGCTTCCTTTCCAGCTGAGTGTGGCTGTGTGGATGTTTAATTGCCCCCTTGTGTTCCTCTTTCGCAGCAAGCCACAACTCCCTCTTCTGCCAGACATGCATAATTATTTTCTTTTCCTTATGCAGGAATCCTGGCTGGAAGAAAGTTCTTCTCTTTCATAGCGGAGGGGAAGGTCTCCATGAGCTCTACTGTGGAATGGACCGGAGCTCACGCAGGATCCTTACTAATGTCTCAGACAGAGCAGTCTGACTTATGCACAAAGTGAGGGTTCTCACATTCCTTTACTTCCTGATCTCCATCTTCCAGGAAGGTTTTGCCTCTCCTCTTCCGGGAACAGTTTGACTCTCTTCTCTCAGTATATACTATTCTTCAGTGTCCTTGCGAGGGAAGTCATGGCTGGACTTTTTCCCTTCAGTGTGAGACAAGGAGGTGCTTCTGGCAAGAGCCACCAAGCCACACTTAGATAACCCTCATAAAGAGACTGCGGCTCTCAGGTCCCAAGCAGAACCCAGTGAAGCACATCCGTGGTCAAAGAGACCAGTCGTTCCCCATTAGTGACAGCGCATTAATGCTCCAGCATGTCTCAGCCACCTTTAAACGGTCTTGGTAAGGAAGCCAATCAGATCACTTCTTAGCATGCTTTCCTCCGAAACCACCGTCAACAACATAAACAAATTAGCCATAGTAAACCACACGTTCTGCCCACACAGAAACCACAGCCCTCACCAGAGGGCAGTGTACTTAATGTGAGAATAACAGCCCAGCTTTATAAGCCTCCACTGGGAATAAATTCCAGTTGCACTGGCTAGAGCCGGGCTGGGGAGCCAAAGCATGCTCTCACCTAGGTTACGGATTATGGGAGAGCCAATCGATTCTCAAAGTGTCTTTCCAGGAAAGACATTTTCTAAGCTTTTGGCACGCCCAGTTTGGCCATTCTCCAGCTTTCCTTATGGGGATCTGCTACGGCTTCAGTGGAATGGACACGGACACAAACTGGCCCAACTCGCTAGCTCTTCCTCTCAGGTGGCTCCAGAGTTCAGAGGAGTTACCAGGTGGAAACCTCAATGCCTTTTTCACGGCCGCTTTCCCAAGTTTATGATCCTCCATCATGACCCCTGGGGAGTTGTGAAATATTCTCTATACCTTCCTCATGCTGATATACTTCCTTTCTTGACAATGGCTAGTCCTTAACCATCCAGTCCAGCCCTAAACCAGTGTGTTCCGTCATCAGTAAATTCCTGCCTGTGATAGTGTTTTCTTAAATACCTGTTTAAACAGTGATTTAGATAAGAGTGTCCCATTTGTGTGCGGCAGGAAATGCCTGCCTTCTTTTAGATATGCTGGCAAATAATTGCTGTAGATAGGGCCTGAATGCTGAAAGGCTGTACTCTGCTCACTGCCCATGCCTGAGAAGCAACCTGCCTGTAAGCTGGGATGTAAATATGGGGCATTTCTATTTTACTTTGAATGGATTGGAAGCAAAGTCACTTTGGGGATATAAAAGGCTTATGAAAAAAGCCAGGAGGTCAGAGGTTGCCAAAAATCTCTTAAAATTTTGTAGTGCTAAAAGAGAGAGTTCAGGCAAATGCTGTATTGTGAAAGGAATACAGACTGGCATGTAAGGAGTCTGGTCCTACCAGGCCTTCCAGTATGAACTGGTGTGACTAGGCTCCCCCAAAACAAAATATACCAAACATTAACCAGGTCATGCTTTCTCTCTGGGCCTTACCCACAGAACATTAGTGTCTCTATTTTGTTTTCTTGGATTCTGTAAATAGATGCCAAAAGGCTCTAGCAATTTCTTTCCATCATCATTTGAGAGAAGCTTAGCAAGACCTATACCATAATATGAGAAATATATTTATGTATATATTTGCTATTTGTTTTCAATTCCTATAGTACCCTTGGCCCTGTCTGTTGCTACCTCTCCCAACCCTCGCTCATTCTGGATCTTTCTGACAGCAGACTAATGAAATACTTTGAATACTGTCAGGTGGCAAGGCCCAGAGGGAAGAAACAGATTAGGTCAGAACAAGGAAGCTAACTGAAATGCTGAGAGTCAAAGGAGCTTGAAAGACCATTAGGAAAATTCCACATGCTAAGCCATGTCAGCAGGCTAGGGCACAAATATGCCATAGAGACTCAGATGTCACACACATGGACCAGAGTTGAAACATGACGAGTGTTTGCCTTTCACCCTTTTCTGGAATCATGGTGCTTTGAAGACTGTCTATGAGTGACTTCTCTAAGACAATGACCTCTGGGATAATGATGACCTCTATAGAAGAGACCTCTGTTTCCGAATGTGTGCTGCTGGATTCCCGTAGAATCCTTTACCGCCTGTTTGTCAGCTCCGTGAGCAGCTATTTTCCTCATTTTAATAGTTTCCTTTCCTCCTTTCATTGGGAATGTGAAATTTCATTTTCCTGGGGACGTTTCACAGAGTCCTTCACCGGGCAGTTCATTGCTCGGTTTGTGCATCTGGTGTTACTTGGGCTCCTCCCTTGTCCCACATGTTCGGTGGAGGGCTCTGCTGCTGGTGGAGAAGAGCTGGCCCCTGAGGTCCTTTGCTTTCTCATCAGCACGGCTCTGTCACCACTCAGGAATTATCCTGAGGAGGGACGGAGAGCATGTCCTGTTTTAATTTGGAAAGGAAACTGCAGTCTTCCCCCTCCCTTCCCTGGCCACTGGTAAGCGTGCATGGACTCACAGACTCATGGCTATGTGCTCACATACTCCCTGGAGGTCCCCGGTGGGGCCTGAGGTTTGGCTGAGCCTCCCTCTCCTGATGCTGGGCACAAATGGTCTGCGTCCAGCCACGTGTAATCCTTCCTGTCTGCCTGGGAGCCGGGCACAAAGCGCTGGTGCTTGGGCCCACCCTCTTCTTTAGTGGCAATTAACCTTTACTACAGAGCTTCCTTTGAAGTTTGCTCGTGTTTTTATTACAAAACTGCAACGAGAAACATAATGGGGGGAAATGTCTAAATTTCTGAGTTACCTAATCTGTTCAATTCCCTAGTCGGGCTCCTCTTGGCAGCTGTTTTACACAGCTATGATCTCAACCAGTCTGCCCGAGATCCCAAATCATGTTTCTGTCTCAGCCTATTTTTAAGATTAGGGAGCTGCTAAGTAACACACACACACACACACACACACACACACACACACACACACCACTCATTGCTAGCAAATGCACATGGATGTGCAGATTGTGCGCAAGTTTGTATAGCCAAATTAACACGGTTTCATGGTTATAGCTAAAGTCGAGCTTTGTGCTTTAAACATTAGTGTTAATACTGCATTAGTCACTGAACACTTTCTATCAATGGACTGACTCGGGGAGCAGAGAGGAAAACATTTCCGCTACCGACAGGAAGGACAACATGGGGTGATAAGCATTTTGATGGCCACTGAATGCTATTAATGGGTGAAGCTCAGGAGCTTGAATGGCATCTGCCCAGAAGATTTTGAGTTAAACTAAGCAGAGAAGCCAAAAGAAACAACTGGTGGGTTATATAAATCCCACAGAGAGAGCGAGCATCTCAGGGCGGTCTTGCAAATAAGGGCCAAAGAATTATGAGTGAAATGGCATTTTTTTTCCTAGCCCGCCGTTCACAGGAGCTCAAATAAATGAAATCATTTTTCCTCTGCTTTTCACTGAGTAGTAAATCACTGGTAATCCAAGGCTGGAAGAAAAGCAACTATGAAACTCAATGAAAATAAGGGAGAGTACCTCACCCCAGTTAGAATAGGTGAGGACTTTCTAAGAAAATGTTAAAAAAAAAAAAAGACAACTTAGTTCCACTAATGATAAAAAGTTCTATGACTGTATCAAATAGAAAACTATAGAGAAAATGAGTAAGATTTTATCCTTGAGCTAATTTGTCATTAATCAGACAGAGTTGAGGCCCATTTAAAAAAAAAATGAGAGAAAGCTATGCCTGATTTGTAATGGAAGAAATATGAGTCACTGATAAAATATTTAGTATTAGTAATCACTAAGGTATAGATTAAGGAAACAACTGATAGTTTTCCTACTGATAAAAATGAAAAATCAGCACACATTGGTACCTGTAAGTATGGCTGGTAATAGTATAAATTGATAAATGTATTTGGAAAAGAAATGCCAATACTCACTAGGTTTTAATAAGGATCCCATCTAAGAAAATTGAAATGGATAAATGCAAATATCTATATAGAGGGTATTTGTTTTACTGACATTTTGGGATAAAACAAAACAACCCTAAAAGCAGCATGAGTACTATAGACTCAGTTCCTATGGGTCCCTATAAAGGTAGAATGTGTAGACATAAGTTTAGAAAATAGGAAAAAAGAGAAAAGTATTTACAATACACTATCAAATGTAAAGGCTGAACAACAGAATGTTTATACAAGAGACATACTTTTGACGACACAAACTCTTAGTAAAATCTTTAAAGAAAGTAAAAGGCAAGTGGCCTAAGTGAGAAAGCGAAGATTGGGTTTGAACAGTTCCTAACTGTAGAGATTCTGTTCTGTGTCTTTTACTGCCAGATTCTACCTTTGAAGAATGAAAAATTATTTTTCACGTCACTTTCCCTCCACTGGATTGCAATGAGTGTATTTATGCAGCAATGGACACTTACTATTGGTAATAAGCTTTCAATTTCCCCCTTAGATTCTGATATCTTCTAAACAAAACTCTTACAAACTGCAAACCTAGGTAGTTATTGAGACAGCCACAGAAATAAGTAGAATCTAATTGAAGTGTGGGCTGTTGCTCGGTCTCTAGGGACATTAGAATGCTTAAGGTTTGAATTGGAGAGGTTGATTTCCAGTAGGATTTCCCAAGCCATTTGCCTCAAATCCAACAATAAGTTCTTCTCCTTGTCCTCGCCAAGTTAATGACACAACCAAAGGATACATGGAAGCAAATTATAGTTGGAGGCAGCGCAGCTCCAAGAAGTTACAAGGGTTATTTATCTTTATGGGCCCACTGATGTATGCCACACACCCTACCTGATACTTTCCTACTGTAAATGTGCCCAATCTGTCAGAGTAATATTCAGGAAGTCTTTAATTGACTACAGCTATAGCTCAGGGAAGGGATCTACCAATTTCCCCCCAATAACAGAGATTTAATGGAGATGGAATAATGGAGGTTGTTTTTCATTTAGATGGAATGATGTGTTAGCAGCTTTTTGGAGAGTTATTGAGTAATGTCCACAGAGGTGTCAGTTTATTCTCGCTTATGCAAATATTCAATGTGGTGTGATAAACCTTATCCATGCTGAAAAGTTTATAAATGCTAGATTGTGTTGAAATATGATTGTATGGTTTAGTAGGTAAAAGTCAGCAGTTTTCTATTTCCATTCCTGTCATCCCAGCTCTTTTTATATTTAATTCAGATGATACTAGCTGGATGGTGGCTCAAAGACAAATGGCCTGGGCTTTCATCTGTGTTGATGCCTACAGGTAGATGAGTGGAACTGGATCTTTTACCTATACTTGCTTGATTGCTTAAGTTGTTTTTCAGGGTTAATTAGAATTTTTTTCCAGTTTTAGCAGGATTATATTTTGGCATATGTATGTGTATGTATGTGTATATATGGTGACACTCTCTCTCTATATATATATGCTTTAAATTCAAATTCTCCTCAGGAGGCAGGGCACACATATCTTGCTGAAGCTGGATTCTCTGCACACTCATTTAGACTCTGAACTGGGAGAGTTCATGATGACAGGGAGCCCATAGGGCTCATTGTGACAGTGGGAGGGCTCATTTGTTAATTGTCTCAATCTTGGCTGGTTTAACTCGTGGTAGAAATAGAGAAAATTTTACTGGCCTTTCAAAAAGAATTACTGGAAGAATATTGTTCTATTTATTTAGGTGCCTTTTGATTTCCTATTTCTTATGTGGGGAAGTTTATACATTCCGTGACGTCATTCAATTTGTAGCATTCCTCAAAGAAAATAAAATCCTGGCAGTGAGCAATGGCTCCCTTTGAGGATATCCATTGTGATGTTTCATTGTGACGTTCCATTTATGGCAGGTGAAGGTTGTTACAATTCTACAGAGATGCCACTGATTTTCAGTTCATTTGTTTGTTTGCTTCTTTGTTTGCTTTTGGAGACATGGTGACACTCTATAGCCTAAGTCTATCTCAAACTACTGAGTTGACAGTCTTCCTGCCTCTAGTCCTCCAAAGAGCTGCCACCATCGGGATGTTACCATGTCTGCCTTGGAAATGGTTTATATATGTTTATCCTGCTTCCAAACTGTTCATGAATATTTTGATGAAGTATAAAATCAGTTGGAATTCTCAAGTGCATTTAAGGTGTTATTAAAATAGTTATTTTGGTTCTAGATATGAATGAAAAGTCTGCTAACATACTGTGCTCCACCACTTTGTTTCTTACAAGTAGTTGCCAGGATCAAAATAATTTATAGTTTTCAGTGGGATAATGTTGGTTTGGTATAATGATTCAATAAAATTATATGTACAGTTAATTATCTACTTAACAAAGTATTCATTAATACTCACTGTGTGCAGATCACTTGGAGAATTCCTATGAAGCGGGACTTCTTCACCTAGCTTGTCAAGGGTCTATTTCCTTGTTGGAGATAATACATTAAGTCCTAAGCAGTAACGCAATGTAGTTTGATTGCAGATTAGAGAGGTAAACTTCAGTAAGTTTAAAGAGGAAGAAGATGCGTGTGTGAACTGAGATGAGAATGGGACATGTTGGAACCCGACTTGGAACTTGTCTTGGAAAGAAGATTGGGAATTGGTTAGACTAGAGGGTAGAGATGGAGAGCCAGGATAGAAGAACTGTTTGCCAAGTTTAGGAGGTAAAGATCAGTGTGCAGCTCAAGCATTCCTGTTGAGGAGTATTGAAAATCAGAAGGAATGACTTCAAAAGGAGAGATCTTTTTCCAAGCCCAAACATTTCTACTTAGCTTTAGAGACTGGGAGCCATTGGAGTCTTTTGAGCAGGAAGGAGGATGTGTGGGGAAGATGAATTCAGTATTTAGGTCTCAAGTCAAGACACCTGGTGGTCTGGAGACTAGAGAAGAACAAGCCCTGCTAGAAATTTTAGGTGCTAAATGTGAATTGAATGAATCAGATGATAGTAATGAATTTTGTAGAAGAATAGATTATAGGAAAAGGAGAGCAAATCTCTGTATTACTCTGAAGCATCTAATGTGGTTAGGGAAAAACTAACATTCCTAATTAAACTGGGGAAATGGACAGGGTACCTGATTGGAGGGCAGGTGACAATGGTCACAATATTGGACATGCTGAATTTGCATGGTAATGAACCCATATGCTGAGAACTAGGTTCCCAATGCAAGCCTGCAGCCTGCAGGTCTGTCACATGCTTAGTTTAAATGACACACATTCAATGTTTGAATCACAATCTATCCCCGCTTTAAATACAGCTTTGCATAGCTTATCACTTTTTATTGTATGTTATTATATGTAACTGTAAGAAGCAGGATCCAATACTCACTGGAAAGTTGTTGGTGAATGGTAGTGTGAATTTCTATAATAAGTAAGGGAAGAAATTGGGGGTAGAATGTGTGTCTTCTACCTTGTAGCCCAATAACCCATCTTAGAAGGCTTTAATAAAACACATAGTTGCAGGTTTGATAGGAGACTAAAGGTCACTAATCCGAGACTGGAGTTCTTCCATATCATGAATAACTCATGGTTACCCAGGCTGTACTAGAAATGCTATGGCAACAATCATAAGCCATACAGTCTACCTTCTGGTGGTTCTGACCAGATTCAGCTGCCTTATCATCTGAGTCCTTCTTCCTTATTATGTCCTTGAAGTCCCTATGAGTCAAACTATTGTGGGATGACTTTCGGTTTGTACCTCTAACAGAGAGAAACACGTGTCTACTGCTTAAAGCCAAGGGTAATTCCCTCCAGCTGGTAGTAGATTCGACTTACCCATTATTCTTTCTATTTCCTTACCTAGCCTCTAAAGTCCTCCACATACATTTCATGAAGACTTCAAGGTCTCATGCAGAGACTTTGTGTTGTGCTGTTTTGGAAAGTCCTTAAAGCCACTGAAAACAAGGCCTTTGTCTATTCCAAATTCTTGCAGTCTCCCAAGGATTTGGAAAGGCAGTCGACTCTTTCACTTTCTGGTCTGGAGAATGTTTTTCTCTTTTTGGTACACTTGGGGTTCCCTCCTATCTCTTCCCTGCTGGACATGTATGTGCACTGTGGGCTTGCCTGATGCCTATGGAGGCCAGAAGAGGGTATCAGATTTCCTGGAATTGAAGTTGTAAGTGGTTACAATAGATTGCTGTATAGGTTCTGGGAAAAAAAAATCCTCTGCAAGAGCAGCAAGTATTCATAGCCCATTCATTGATCAGACTGTCCAGTCCCCAAGTCTACAGAATTAAAAAGCGTGATCTTAGCTTAGAGTATTTTTGAGTTTCTGCAGAATGAGCTACTGAAGCAAGGAAATAGCAAGGTTTTGCTGAGATGTGTTTGAAGTAGGAAGGAAAAAAAAAAAAAGAACAAACCACCAACAGAGGAGGAACAAATACAAACTAATATTTCTATCAATATCCGGCCACACAAATGTAAGCCTTGTCACGCACGGCAGCCTTTGGTGTCCTTGATGGCCTGTTGCATTTATTTTAAGGTTCCACAAGTTGATTGATCCACCTGTCTGTTATGGTCTATCTGGTTCTGTCAGCTCTCAATGTGGGATGTTTTGGAGGCGGTAGTTGCCTACTTTTTTTTTTTTTTTTTTTTTTTTTTTTGGTTTTTCGAGACAGAGTTTCTCTATGTAGCCCTGGCTGTCCTGGAACTTACTCTGTAGACCAGGCTGGCCTCGAACTCAAAAATCCGCCTGCCTCTGCCTCCCAAGTGCTGAGATTAAAGGCGTGTGCTACCACACCCGGCCAAGTTGCCTACTTCTTATCTCTGTTTTAGTCAGACTGATAATTAAGCTGCTGAGTACTTTGCATGTGGGTGATGGGTGAGGCTGGCCTATGCAGATATTAACAGTTGAGGATAAACATACTGGATTTACTACTAGGCCATAACCTACACCCCCTGTGAATAACAGAGATTTTTAATGGGACACATTTTAACAATGGTCTTCTCTGTTGTGCTTGCAATGAAAATCTTACCATTCTACCCTGTAGAATTTTGTGTTGGTTTATTAGTAGAAATTCATGAAGTTCTTATTTATCTGCAGGTAATGAGTGTGCCTATGGCAACTATCCTGAAATACCTTTGGAAGAAATGCCAGATGCTGATGCAGATGGGATAACCAATGCTCCCTCCCTCCACATTCAAGAGCCATGCTCTCCTACGACATCCAGTGAGTCATTTACTCCTAAGGAGGGCTCGCCATACAAAGCCCCCATCTACATCCCTGATGACATCCCCATTCCTGATGAGTTTGAGCTTCGAGAGTCAACTATGCCTGGAGCAGGCCTTGGAATATGGACCAAAAGGAAGATTGAAATAGGCGAAAAATTTGGGCCATACATGGGAGAGCAGAGATCAGACCTGAAAGGTTCCAGCTATGGATGGGAGGTAAGAAGATCGTTTAAGTTAGCACACATATGCATTCAGGTCTATAAAGAAGAGATTTATTACATAGGTGGCCACGAGGATATTCCATTTGTGAGCATGTCTTCAAGCTGATGTTTAAGAACCAACTCACTTACAATCTCACTGTTTGGTAAAGCAATGTGATACTTAAAGGAATAGCATGATAAAGGGAATCCCAGCTGAAGAATGATCAAACAAGCATATTAGTCTAGAAATATGAAAGGAAGAAGCTGTGGTTTCTAAGTTATCATTCAGAACATTGGATGTGGCTATCATAAGTAGCACATGGTGTTAGCAGACGAACTTACTCATATGATATGTATGGTGTATGAGGCAGAGAAGTCTGGAAGGATTAGAGGAAAGCATACTATTTTTTTATAGCATTTATAGCTATAGGTCAATTTGGTTTTACTTCTACCTTCCTCATATATCTTATCTCTTTTTATTAAAAGAAGACCATTCATTTATTCTACGTGCTTTTTGAAAGTGTGCACAGTAGTCATCACAGAATTCTGTGAGTCTTTATATGTAAATTGATTTAATAAGTAACATATTAAATATTATATTTATGTAATAAATAATATATTGAAATAAGAGCACAAAGTGATTATAAAGTTCGTCACTAGTTTTAGGAAGGCACTGCGTAGAACCCATCAGGTAGCATCCAACAGTTGGAGGCCTTTAATAACAATATCTAATTTCATTTCTATAAGAACAGGTGATATGCAGTTCTCAGTTCATTACTTTCTTCATCCTTTTGTGCCAATACAGTATGGAAATATATGTTTTATATTAATTTTGCTTTTATTTTCATTGCTTGAAATGGAGTTTTATTTAATTGACCACATCAGCCTAGAACCCTCACTCCTGATTCATCCTCCCAGTACGTGCTGAGATTATAGACATATGCTATCAAGCCTGGCTTACTTCTATAGTTTGAAAAATGTTGTGACTAAATCATACTATCATCATTTCTGGATAATCTGGTCTACAGCAGAGCACCTTATAGGCCACCTCTGCATAGGTAAGAGGGGTTATGGAGATGTGGGAGAGTGTTCCCTTTACAGTATTTCAGCTGGATAGAAATCAGATAAGCAGGATTCCTTTTGCTATGCTCTCTTAACATTTATAGCCATTAATAGAATATCTGCTTAGTTTTATGTAGAGGTGAATATGCAGTACCTGAAGGAACTAATTATTTCATCATTTTGTCCCGTTGTAAAATGTATTCGAAATTCTATAATGAAAACAGCCTCACTCAAATCTGAAATGACAAAGGTTAAGTTCTTGATTGGACATGATGGCACATGAGCATGCCTTCTGTAGTTTTGTCCCTGGATACATCCTTGGGAAGGCTGTGGCTTAGTAAAATGACTTTTAGACAGATGTGTCAATGAAAGGTTTTTAAAAATCGCTGAAGCATTAATGGGTACGTGAGTTGGAAAAAGTTTTCAGACAAATGTACATGAATTTTACGTCATTATTGTTCACCTTAAAATAATGGCGATAAACAATCCAGTAATAAGTAACTCGTTAGACTTTCATTACAGAATCTCCAGAGTTAAAGAAGTATAGCCCTGGTTAGGATTCTCTACAAGGCTAGGAATTGACAGAGCTGAACTGTGAAATCAGCTTGTAGTTACAGGATTGGAAAGAACAGAATGGGATCTTTTTAGATGCAATGCCTATGGATTGGGCATGGATCTGGGGGACAATTCTGCATTTAAGGAAATTTAAAAATAATTGATTTTTTTCTCTGTGGAGGGAAACATCTTCAGCATACACATGAGCAGGTATTTACCTTGAGCCATATAACATTATTTTCTTCATAATGTTACAACCAAGGTGATTGCCAAGAAATCAAGATGCTTTTGCAAAATAGCCACGGCTTTCTGTCTGAAGATCATGCACCCTATTTCTGCCATTTAAGAATCCAGCTGATGGCCAGTTATGATATATTCTGTATCACTTTAATGTTTATCTGTTTGATTCTTTTGCACCCTCTGTGTGTGTGTGTGTGTGTGTGTGTGTGTGTGTGTGCACATGCACACATGCGTGTATCCTTGAGTGCCACCATACACATATGGAAGTCAGAGGACAGACAACTTATGGGGATTAGTCCTTTCCTTTGACCATGTGGTTTATGGCAATCACACTCAGGTTGGAAAGCTTGGGAGCAAGCTCCATTACCTGTTAAGCCATCTTCCTGGCCCTTCCCACAATTTTAAGAGTGTGAATTGTGTACTCTGTGGATACAATGAACACAGCTAGCGAGAAGGCTCTTAGGGACTCTGGCAAATTTTATCCTTGGTAGTGTAGCTGAGTTTTTGACCCTATCTAGTTAATACAAAATCCATTTGCTGCCAACATAGGCACTTTCACATGTCTCTCTGTCCACTCCTGTGTGCTCACTTTGAATTGTCCTGATGTCATATATGTTTTTAATTGTACCTCATTCGCCTCTTATCTGATTAGACTGATAATTGTGTTCTAACAACCATGACCTCTCTGAGGCTACTGCACTTTAAAAAAAAGAAAAAAAAAGAAAGAAAGATGCCCACAAAGAAACAGTTTAGAAAGAAAACAAATCTCTTAGACATCCTTAAAGTAAATGTGAATGAGGAAATTGAGATTTGGCAAAGCATCATTGAGTGGTTGCTACATGTCAGATCCCCAGTTACTGATTTCCTTTACAGTCATTTGTTGGAATGGAGCGACTCAGCGCTCTTTCAACTGCTTTACCCTCCTCCTGGCTGCTCTCCCTGCTCACTTCTTCTTTCATGGAAGTTGCATTTCCATCTACCCAGCTGTTCAGAATGTTTCTTGCCTGTACTTCTGACCACACTAGCCACACCCATTTCTGGTTTCTATCCCCCAGCACTGCTCTTCATATACACTGTTCTCTGTCTCACAGACACTGTTGGGCCTCTCCTTTCTCATCCTTAGAGATTTTTGTATTTGTTCTTTGAGTGTCCTCCTTGTATAGCATCACCGACAGACGTCCTAATCACATATTAGTGTTGCTTAAATTTTGTTCCACTGGCAGCAGTGAAACCATTAACTGAGGAGCTTGCAATAGTATGTGGTGTACAGACTTGCTCATAGGTGTGTTTAGAGTTTTTAAAGCTACATTATCCTGGTGCAGCCCTGATGGCATTTCACAAAGTTGGGCAGTACTGCCAATGCTCAGCATGTTCTTACTCTTTGTTTTAATAAGCAGAATGGATTAGACAGCTCAGGCTGCCTACACTCAGGGGCTAAGCAACAGAGGTTTATTTTATCACTGCTCTAGAGACTAGAAGTCAAAGACTAAAATTCCAGTTAGTTCTGGCTCTATCGAGGGCTATCTGTTATTCTAGGGCCTACTTATACCAAGACATGAGCTTGGACAGTGAGCTATACCTCTGAACCTTAAGTCATTTTTTTACACATTATATAAACCTTTCCAAATATGGTACTTTGGGAAAATTTTATGTTTGTATTTCAGGGAAATAGGACTTTTTGAAGACATAGTTATAAGCTGAATGTATATAGTTAGGTACAATAACCCAGTAATAATATAATAGACATCATTTCCCCCCAAAGGAGTGTTGATTTAATAAAGAAGAACTTGGACAGTGTTACAGTCTGACTGTGACTGCCTCAGCCTGAGCTGTGTCACCTGCTACATGGGGTTAAATCCTCTAGTGTGAGTTAGGAGCTTAGCACTGGCTGTGGTGGAACTCACAGGCTAAACACAGACACGCCATTGGCTAGGATATAAACCACAGAAGCGCCATTGGCTAGGATATAGACCACAGGAACACCATTGGTTAGGACACAGACCAGCACTGGGTCATTACTTAAAATTCTGTGGCCAAGGCCTTATTTGAAAAAGAAGCACCGTTTCTTAATTGACAACGAATACAAGGACTCAGGACAGCTTCCTAAACTTACTTTTAAGTCAAAGAACAATTTGAGTGGTGTAGTTTAATTTGGTTTTCTAACAGTCTGAGGTAGTTTATTAGAAAAGCTAAAAGCCTCTTTGTTTATGTGATCATTTAGCACATAATTTTATTTTACCTTTATTATCACTAGCTGTCATAAAACTTTGCAAGTGTATGAGTGTCCATTAATGAGGTACCTACTGTGTGACAAAACCCTTACTATGTTCATCTTGTCCAGAACTGCTCCAAATTTGTTTGCTCTGTTAAAATCCCAGGTATGTGCATAGGTTTTATTTTTTTCCTTCTCAGACATACATAAAATTTTACACACACGGAAAAATAATGATGCGTGTAGATAGTAAATTTCTCCTTTGTCCTGTTAAATAGATGAGACAGAATAGTGGAAAGAGATTATGTTCGAGTTGGAAATTCATCATCCGACTTTGATTCAGTGCTATGAAAATACATAATATTCCAGACTGTAATCCAAAATACTATAGTGCATTGAAGTATGCCTCCATATCTTGTAAAGCAAGCAGTCCTCACGGTCAGAAGTTTGGTTTGAGGTTATGCAATAGTATCATCTGAGATTTTAAAACATGAAATCTCTATGTTCACTGAACTATGAATATTCATTAGCACCACTGCCAATATTGCATTTTTAAGATGTCTAACATCTACATCAGGGTTATAAGAACAAGTTTTATATCCATTGAGCTACATTTCCAAAGAAGATTTTTGTCTTAATACCTTTGAATTTGCTTCTACTACATGAGGAAGACAACTCATACATACACACACACACACACACACACACACACACACACTTAGAGTTTTTAAAGTTACATTATCCTAGTGCAGCCTTGATTGCATTTCACAAAGTTGGACAGTACTGCCAATGCTCAGCATGTTCTTACTCTTTGTTTTAATAAGCAGAATGGATTAGACAGCTCAGGCTGCCTACACTCAGGGACTAAGCAATGGGAATTCATTTTATCACTGCTCTAGATATATGTGTGTGTGTGTGTGTGTGTGTGTGTGTGTGTGTGTGTGTGTGTGTGTGTATATATATATATATATATATATATATATATATATATGTATGTATATATATATATATATATATATATGAGCATCTTTAATGGATGTCACAGTAGTGACATTAGTAAGTATACTAAGGAAAAAGTAATGCAGTCTAGCCACAAATAATAGCCCATACCACAAAGTACTTATTCAAAGATGGTCATTATTGTGGCTTTTTACTTCATGAGGAATTAATGTCTCCATGGAATGTTTTCAGTCATTCCTAGGTATAATACAAACTGGCCCACACACAATTGGATGTATGTTCTATGATCGTGCGTGAGAACTCATGTCCCCACGTCTGCCCTCACTCAGAGATGTTATGACATGCCCAGCAAGCGTCAGAACAGATTTCTGATCAGGCCTATTCAATCAGTCAAATGCCACTGATGACACAGATAGTGATTTGGCTGAGCTTCTTAATTGGATTGTGGCAGGTCAGGTGCAGGAAGTTGTCTCTATTGATACAGGTATGAACACCTGGAAACTAATGTTCATACCTTGTTTCTTTTAAGAGATCATGGATGGGCCAGGCATACGCTCAGGATGTAGGAGCAAGTGGGATCTCTGTGTGTTTGAGCTCAGGCTGGTCTCCTGCCAGGGTGACATAGTAAAGCCTCATTTCAACATTCAAAACAGCAACAACTATCTCTGTGCACTCTACATATATCTATTGGCTTGATAATAAATAACTATGAAGCTCGTCATTCCAGTAACTCTTAATGTTCTTCTAAAATTAATATTTTCCATTAGAAAGTTTTCTTTTTAGATTTACTTTAATTTATGTGTGTGTTGCCTGCGTGTATACCTGTGGGCCACGCGTGTGCCTAGTGCCCAAGAAGGATGGAAGGGGTCATCAGATCCCCTGGAACTAGAGTTCAGGATGGTAGTGAAGCACTATGTGGTTTCTAGGAACCAAACTCGAAGTCCTCTGCAGGACCAAGTGCTCTTCCCAGCTCTTCACTGGGCGTCTCTCTAGTTCCCAATACTTTTCAAAAACATCAAAAGTATCCAGAATATCCATTTTCCTATTTTCTCATTACCTAAGACCAGCGGGTGAGGCTTTCAAACAGTGTCTCCTCACAGAATTCTTTGTCTCTTTCCTCACAATCCAGGAATCCATATGTTCCCGTGGCCTTTTGAAATGATGTACACAGAAGATGGAGAAAGGCTCAGCAGTTACAAGTACTTGTTGATCTCGCAGAGAACCTAAGTTTAGTTCCCAGCACCTACTCTGGGTAGCTTACAGCTGCCTTTGACTCTAGCACCGGGGGATCCAACCTCTCTGGCCTCTGGGGACACCTACTGTACTCACACAGAGACACACACAGAGTAAAAAGTAAAAGAACTCTTAAGAACCATGTAGATGAATTGGCTCAGTATGGCCTCCCCCTAGTCTCTGATTAGGCAGTGTCTGGAACTGGCTGATCACCTAGGAGCCAGAGGGTCTTCTTTCCAGTGAGATAGCATGTCTCGAGGTGGGTACCTCTGTTCTTGTCAAACTGATGCTGAGAGTCTCGCTTCTATATTGACACGAACTATATGCACACATATATTACTGTTACAGTAGCTAGTAGCACAAGTCTCCCACCCATGGGTGGTAGGCACCACTAGGAGTGCTCTTCTGACTGTTTATGACACCCTCCCTCAAGGCTTCCCAGATTGCATGGCATGGCATGGAAACCTCAGATGGTCAGTGGCCACGGGTCCACATGGTCTGCCTTTTGCCTTTTTGTTGTTTAAGTTATTGTGGTGCTAACTCATCGCTTGTGATGGCAGTGTAGGAAGTCTACTCTGGTGCAGGCACTGTCTACCCTGAGGTCTGAGCAACGCCTGATGTTCTCATGTTGACGGCCTTAAGCCCATTTTCCTGAAAACCTCACCCAAGACTGTCTACTCACAGAATTAGGAAAGCCATCTCACGTGAGTGAGCATGGGACGTCTTTGTAGAGTAGGAGGAGCATCTGGACAAACCTAGTCTACAGGTCTGGGAGATTACTTGCCTCTGCCATCTACGGGATTGCTTTCCCTTAACTAGAACTGCCAACTTTCCACTTAAAGAAATGCAGAAATCTCTCTATTGGCTTCTGAATGGTTCTGCATCATCTTTGAGTTATGTCGTTGGCAGTACGTTTTTTACCCTCTTCACAGAAGTGACACGGCGGGATCATAGCTGGGAGGTTAGTCCCAGGTGGTACTTTCTTTCCATCTTTCTGGGCTTTCCTCAGGAAGGCACTGATCCTCCTACCCACCTGTTTAGCAGAGGTTGAGATAAATCAGGAGTTCATTCTAGGCCTCTCTGGCTTTCATGATGGGGCAGAGGAGGTTACATCAGTGAACTGCTGCTTGACAGACAAGATAGCTGGTGAATAGGAGAGAACGCACTGCCAAGTTAAGTTGAAGAAGGCCAATTAACATTTTCCTGTCCTCCACTTTGGTGATCTCATGAAGCATCTTAGATTTCTCAGTTTTTCCTTCTTATAGACTCTTCCCCAACTTTTCCATTTAGAGATTTCTTATAGTTTGTTTTATATATTTTTTTCCATCCAAGAGCACATTTCCCTGCACAGGATTTGGAGGCCAGCGAGACCATAGGTGATTTGCCTTCCAAGTGCTGACGTTCTCTGAATATAGGCAGGCTCTGACAAAGGGCCAGTCAAGGATTTTACCCCAGAACACACCCACAAAGGTGGATGCCAAATAGCAAAACCAGAAGTTGATACCATTATGCTTTCCCAGCCTAAAGCACATCTAGTTAGGTGGTATGGATGTTACACAATGCCACAATGATGGGGGTTAGAGAAGTCCTTGTCTTGAAGGACATGAGGCTTTCGCTTGTGGCAAGCAAAAGAGGTACCACATGTATGAGTTAGTGAATCAGCCAACTGACTTCCTTTCTATCTGTATCTTAACCTTGATGGGCTCCTGCTTGTTTTTAATTATATGTGATGTAGAGATCTTACCCTCAGAGATATGATCATAATAATATGTAAAGGGCACATATATTGACAATAGAAATCAGTTTTGTGGCTTCTTGCCATTCACAGTGTCTCTTCACACCTCCAGCTTCAGCTGTCACAGATAACATTCTTATAATTGCTAGCTCTTGAAGACCTGGTTCTTCTGTGGTTGTTACGAATACATGAAGGCAAGTTTCCCTGAGTTCCAGCAGCTGCTCCTACGTTCA
Organism: Mus minutoides; assembly: GCA_902729485.2. NCBI lineage: Eukaryota > Metazoa > Chordata > Mammalia > Rodentia > Muridae > Mus > Mus minutoides. Next base: position 102,254 of record LR755134.1, read on the forward strand.
GCATTTGCGTAACACTTGCGGTTCATCCAAGCCCTCGACACTCTTTTAAGTGTCAGAGAGGGATAAAAATAGCTCCAAAAGAGATACTCAAAAGGAAAAAGAATTATCATTGTGTTTAATAAGAGAAACGACAAGCAATCATATTTCTTTCCATTAAGTAAATATGTTAGAAAAATTTATTATGAAATGACGCATTATGCGAGCCAGGAATCAAAGATGACATCCTTGCATTAAATACGGTAGATGCCATTAAGGAAAACAGTCAATATGTCACTAAGCCACGGCCTGTAAAAATTAAATTGATTTGGTAAATGTAAGTAAGATAGATCTGTTTGCTTTCATCATCAATTTTGAGTGGGTGAACAGGTGATGTCACCAACCTGGGAGCGATAAAGATGCGGGACCATCTGGAACGGCAGGTGATGGATGGGCAACTGCTTTTGGGTAGTGACAGTGCTGGGGTACTTTGTCACTTGGGATGCAGTACTTAATAACTTTTCAATACCATCATAATAAATTTCGCTGCCTTATTAATATAGAAATGGTGAGTTATGACCTCGACGGTGAGCGTAAATAACTGGGGATGCAGCCGTCAAAAGCTGATTGTTCCAGCATGTATCTTTAAGCAACACAGTTCACTCGAGATAATCAACCCATGTCTATACTGGTAGAGTTTATTGCACTTGTCAAAGGAAAAAGTAGTATTATTCAAAATTATATGAAGTCGTAATAAACAAGTTGAATATATTATCAGACTTTTCCTGTAAGTTTCCAAACATGAGGCAGTAAATAATTTTTAATAATGTCTTTTCATGTAAAATAATGTCCATATGCTGTAATAACATCCTCGCTTAACTATTAACAAAACAGTCAACTTCTTTGTATGATTTCAAGGATATTTTTGTATGCACTTTCCAGTCTCTAGAGCTCCAAGGCACAAACTCCTTCTGCATTAAAGGAGCAGAGACAGGAGCCTTAGAACATTTCATTAGCACGCCCCAAAGTTGCTGAGTACAGACCATGTCACACGTTTCTATTTTAATTGAACAGATGTACTTAAGAGCAAACCACAGCAAACAAAATAAAGACAAAATTATAAACATGTGTCAGCAGGCCATGGGCAGGCGGGAGCCCCTTATGAGCGTCTGTGTGTATTTTATGGAGAGCTGTGGACTGCACTTCATAAGTTTACCACTGATGTTTCCAGTTTAATGAGGAGAAACCAAATATGTAGATAGGTGTAAGTTGAAGATGAATTATTGGATCAATCACTTAGCACCATTGAGGGTGTCTGCCATTGTTCAGTGGGAAATAGCTAGGGCCAGGCGGCAGTTGTCTGCACAGCAGGGTGCCCAGTGTGCGAGGGAATATGGAAAACTTCCTCCTTCCTGTCACTGAGATCTTTATATTATTTCTGGGCCAGGCTGTCTTTGAATTCTGACGTTGTCTTTCAGGTTGCAGCCTGCTGCCAGCCTCTTAAACGAAATGCCTCTCCACCATTTCTATTACTGCTGAAAAGACAGCCAGCAGTCTATTAACAGGCAATAAACCTCAGGAAACCCAGGCCTCATTTCTTGGGTCAGAGGTGAAAATTGCATACTAAATGAAACAAAGGTGCGCCTTGAGCGCTCTAGAAGCTGCACCGGAGTGAGCACACGTGTTCTTAGCCAGAGTCTCCCACTTAAAGGGGAAGGAGTAATCATAACGGTGGCCCGTGGAGTTAAGTACTCAGTTGAGAGAAATTATATCAATCTGACAAATATAGCCTTCACAGGAGATAAAGTCTCTAATGATCTTAAATGCATATATTTATCATTTAATTCAACGACCCTGTTCCCTTGGGCTTTAGACCAACTACGTTTTCCCCTGAAGCTTAGGAACTTTTTTACTAGCCCCAAGAATAATGGCCATTTGTCAGAAGTTCCAAAGTTGAACAACACAGTTGGAAGCAAAGGACAGGAGAGGGGGGAAATGGTTAATGAGATCATTCTACCTCAGAGAATATTAATATGAAGTTTTATTGATATACAAACTGCAGGGTTTTTTTTTTGTGGGCGAACAGAAGGCGGCACATGGAATAATGAAGAAATCTTAATCAAAGTAATTTTCATCACAGTTTATTACCATGTATGTCAGCATCACACATGGCATGTTAATATGTAAAACAGAGCTCCTAAATGCTTAGTATTCATGCAAGGTGGATGTGGAGACATAGAAACAGAAGAAGAAGAAGAAGAAGAAGAAGAAGAAGAAGAAGAAGAAGAAGAAGAAGAAGAAGAAGAAGAAGAAGAAGAAGTAGTAGTAGTAGTAGTTGTTGTTGTTGTTGTTGTAATATTTATCAGGCAAAATGGGGAAACAGGAGAGCCCGAAGAATCAAGAGGCCCTGTGGTGAATGGTGGCCTTTCCCTCACTGTGTTCTAGGTCTCCTGTGATGAAGCCTACAGTGATGCCCAGGAAGCACGGTGACTCCTGTGTCTCGCTTTGTGAGACTGTCAGGGCCTTTGTTCATGCTGTCAATCAACTGTTCTGCACTCCCCCTCCCCCCAGGCAGCCACATGGGTAACTGCAGTAGCTACTTGCAAATAGATTTCTGTTACAGTGCATTATCCTTCAGGCCTTTGCTCTGGAGCTCCAGAGCTCCCCGCCCCCATCATCTCCAACAATCTAGCCATTCATGTGGCATAGCCCCTTGCTCGCTCCTTCACCATGTGTCGAGTGGTTTGTGTTTCAGTGCCGTGTGCGACACAGTGGAACGCACACTGGGCTGGATGCCAGGAACCTGGAGTTTTTGCCCCAAGTCAGACTCAGGACCTTGGAAAAGTCGTTTGACTTTCTTCTGTCTCAACCCCATCCTTACCCGTGTGCAATATTCTCTAGGGTAGCAGGTTTGGAGGTTTTATTTATAGTGAGGCCATGTTTGGGTCTTTGTGTTCTGAGAAGAATACAAATTCATTTCAAATTAAGTAAAAAATATGTGCATGTTTTACAGTTTCTCTTGGCAAAACTGCCGTAAACGTGTGGTTTGTAGACTTGAAATGAAAGCAACTTTGGTGTGTGCATCCCTCCCTGAATCTAATGTCTGAGCAGAGCAGTCACTTGAAGACCTAACCTTTCTTTTGAGTAGAAAGTCAGTGGGTTAAAGATACTATGCTTTTCCTAGCTCTTCTTGGAAAGGTTTGTTCCTGGAGTGGGCCAAGCTCAATGTCACTGGTGCACTGTTTACAAAGCAATATTCAAAGTTACCGTTTTGCCCTTTCAAATAGAACATAGATACAATGGGGTTGTTTAAACAAAACAGTACAGCACAGCAAGAAAAGAGGCAGACAGTGTGAGCTTGAGAGGAATGGTCCTTCTGTTTAAATTCTACCAGCTGGCTTCTGATCTTAGCGCTTAAGCTTTTTTCTCTAGTTTACCTGTGACAATACGATGGAATAACTATGGCGATGATCTCAGGGGTCAGGCGTGAAGGTGAGGTAGAGAAGCTGCGCACAGTGCTTCAGGCAGGGTGCAGGTCTGTGGTATGCATCCCATTGGAGAGGCTTACCTACCTATATGAAAAGACTAGAAACTTAAATGTCCTGGGTTTACAGAGCGACAACACCCCAGAGTTGAATAGTATTTGCTTTCTGAATACTGTTTAGAAGTGGCTTCCATGTGACCCAACTACTCCTAAGTAGACACCGATGAAGCTTAAATGGGTATTAAGTGGAGACTTTATGAACTGTTCCTTAACCATAAGAAGGAGGGAGTGTGTGGGGGTTATCTTTGTTTCTAATGAACCTGTGTTGCAACAACGTGGGGAGGTTGTATGTGTGTGTGTGGGGGTGAGGTAAGAGTTAAACATTAGATATCTGTAGCACATGCTTGGGAGATAGCTCAGCAAATGAAGTCAGGCTCCAGAACCCATGTTTAAAAACAAACAAACAAACAAACAAAAAACAGCAGAGCATATTGGCTTAACCTTGTGATTCTAGATCTGGGGAAGCAAGGGCAGGCATAAGCCCAGGGCTCACAGCCAGCCTAACCTACCCAGGGAGTCCCAGATCAGTGAGAGGATATCCCTGAGAAAAAGAAAGATGAAAAGGAAGAAAGGAAGAAGAAAGAAGAAAGAAAGGAAGAAAGGAAAGGAAGAGAGGAAGAAAGAAAGGAAGAGAAAGAAAGGGAAAGGAAGAAAGGAAAGAGAAAGAAATGAAAGAAAGAAAGAAAGAAAGAAAGAAGGAAAAGGAAGGAAAGAAAGAAAGGAAGAAAGAAAAAGGAAAGAGAAAGAAATGAAAGAAATAAAGAAAAAAGGGAAGGAAGGAAAGAAAGAAAGAAAGGAAGAAGAAAGGGAAAAGAAAGAAAAAGGAAGGAATGAAAGAAAAAGAAATGAAAGAAAGGCAGGAAGGAAGAAAGGAAGGAAAGGAAAGGAGGAAGAAAAAAAGAATGAAAGAAAAGGAAAGGAAGAAGAAAGGAAAGAAAGAAGAAAGAAAGGGAAGGAAGGAATGAAAGAAAAAATGAAAGAAAGGAAGGAAAGGAAGGGAGGAAGAAAAAAGAAAGAGAAAGAAAGAAAGAAAGAAAGAAGGGGAGAGAGAGAAAAGGAAAATATGAAAGGAGAGAGAGAAAGAAATGGAAGGAAGGAAGGATGGAAGGCAGGCAGGCAGGCAAGCCAGAAAACAAGGCAGTAAGTGGTAACAGGAGGTAAGAGTATCTGACAGTACCTGGAGGTTATCTTAGCTTTTGCACATATGCATACACACCCCAGCCCCAACTCTCTGTTCACTTCCAGCAACTTTGTTTGGAGGCTGCGTTAGTTCCTTGTCTCCTTACTGTTCCGTCTGACACTAAGCACTCCCCTGGTCTTACAAACTCTCCCTTTTTAGGCTTCAGTCAGAGAGAGGAGTGGGGCTGGCTTGTTCCACAGGCAGGGAGGGAAGAGTGTGATCTGGTCAGGGAGTCTGCCTGCTTTTGTTCCACCGTGCAGTCTTCTTTAGGATCTGCTACTGTGGAGCCTTTCTGACCGACCTAGAGAGCACACAACAAGAATCCTCAATAGAGTAGCAATGCCTCCTTTTAAGTGTCCCTCCACAGGATCCTGTTACATATGAAGTGACATTAGCCATGCTGTGAACTGGCATCTTTTCTGGGCCCTGCTCAGTGGCTTATGCTGTGATAGTGATGCTTTATCACCAGATCATAACTCTCTAGGTTGTGACAAAATACAGACATGTATCATGAGGTCTAGCACATCTCCTGATCTTATACGTTGTCATCTGTTCACACATAACATTTCATATACAGTGTTATCTGGACAGAGATTAGGGAAATTAAATGGAATAGAAGATTCCCAATGAATTTTAACATACTGAACTTTGCCATTTGTTAGAATGTCTGAATTCTTTGGATGTAAGAAGCATTAAAAAATTGTTGAAAAATTATTGAAAAATGTCATGTGTACTTTTAAAAATGGAGGCAAGTCTCTCTAACTCCTATCATGTTGCAGTGGGAGACTTCGGATAATAAAGTTGAAGATTTCTAGGTGGTTGGAACAGTAGCCTAAAGCTCAAAGTTGAGTTTCCCTGAGTATGGAGAGAAACGTCTGAAAGGAAGAGGGAGCAGGGCCAGCACCCTATATAGAAGGCCCCTCCTCCCTGGGGCTACAGTTAGCCCTATCATTCAGTTCCCATAGCCATGGAAACACTCAGTTAATGTCTACCCTCATCTGTAACATCTACAGGACTAGTTTGTTGCAAAAATTCTTGCTACATTTTATGATTCTCTATACATTCTGTACTATCCCAAGATTTCTCGTGTGCAGGGGTTGGGTGGGATGGGGTGGGGTGGGGCGGGGTTTCCACTGAGAATAACAAGGATTTATAATACTTAATTGAAATTTGAGATGTTAGAAAAGGCATCAATGCTGAGAAATCCAGGTACAGGAATATTTTCAAGAGAAGCTCTCTGTGTGTGTACCATCCAAAGCCTGAAATTTCCTATTTGAAGACATTAATTCTATAAGGATACTGTCCGAAATATAACAGTTGAGGAGTAGTTGGGCTTGTGTGTAGTTGCTTCAGGTTAAAGAATAATCCAAGTGCTTGATGAAATATTGAATTATAGTAATCCAAGTTGCAGGAGTCCCTAACCACTGCCTTATTAAGGACACTATGAAGAGACACATGCAGCTAGCTATATGGCAAGCTCAGCTCCTGGATGCTGACACCTCTCTCGAGGACCTCAGCTGACTGCTGGAGACATGGCTGTGCTGTTGACTTGATTTTGGGCTCCATCAGTTTTCCTTGAATCTGATTTAGAGGTAAGTTGTAATTGATAGCACAACTGGAGAACAGCTGTCCATGATTTGTCCAGCTATGTATCCCAAAGCAGTCACAGTACACCTAGAAGGAGTACGGGCAAACAGGAGGTCCTTTTCAGTTTCTGTGGAATTCCATGGCACAGTGGAGTCAAGAATGGTAGGATTTAGCTCTGTGATGTGCTAGGTATGTAAATGAACATGACTCCTTTTGAAACTGAAGTCAGGTAGACAAGAATTAACACAGGTGGGTTGGGCTATAGGATTAGCTAGGTTTATTTGGAAAAAAAACCATCAAGGTAGGTTGTTAAAATTCATCAGAGCTGGTAGAGGTTAAAAATAAGTAGAGAGTTGCCCAGCTCAAGACATCTGTCCAAGTAGATTTGTCTGTGATCTTTCTGAAAGCTGCTTGCCGTGTGTGTGTGTGTGTGTGTGTGTGTGTATGTATTCTTACAGAAAAAAATGTATCTGTGTTTACTTATTCATGAAGTAGATATTATTGATTCTCGTTAGTTCCTACACTAAGTTCGTCCTTCCTGTGGGGCCAAGGAGCTTGTGAGCTACCAGGATGGAGCCTGGTATTGGATAGTCTTGTTTCTTGGTCCTACCATTCAAAACGTTGTTTTTTATAGTTCTAGATGAGGCACATTCTCCTTGAAGTAATATGCTGGTTCTTTACACAGGGCCACTCAGGTATATTACACAAATGTCAGGAGAAAATTATGTGGTAATGAAAACTAGTCTGTCTATGTTTTTAAAAAATGAGAGAGTGTGTTTTCAGGGAGACTGGAAACCTCTATTTAATGTAAGTCCTTTGGTCTTTGAGATGTGTCAGAAACCCTGCCCTTTATTCTCAAGTGCCACTGTGTTAGTGCTGAAATGTAAAAATAATAAACAGCTGACATTTTAGGCACAGACTAAACACCAAACAAATGACATCACATCAAAGCCCTTGAGAAAGTGACAGGATGAAGGGATGCCCAGGGAAGGGGTCCGTGAAGCAAACCCTTGGGAGTGGGATGTGTGTGGATGCCTCTGCTGGCCTCTTGCATTGTGGACATATTTTGTTTGCTTGGACAATTGTCTTGTAGTTAGGGCTGCATACGAGACTGAGGAAGTACAAAAGCAAGCATATGGTCCCCAAATCACTCTTGTTTTGTCTCTTATTAATTACTATATAAGATCCACAAGTGTGTCACCTGACCACCGTATGCTCTTAGGACCCAGAGGATATACAGGGGATATCTGTAGCCTTCCCCTTCTCTCTCTCTCTCTCCCTCTCTCTCTCTCTCCCAGTTTTCCTATGATCATTATTTATTCTTAGTTAACTATAGAAGTCAACCAATAACTCCCCTCACTCACCTGATGGGTTTTGGTTAAGTTAATTGCATGTCCACCTAAGGTGTTTGTCACCTTCCTGAAGGATAATTATTCACAGGGCTTGACCATCTGAGGGACAGTTACTCATTCTGAGGACACAGGTGTGGAGCACACCTGTGGTGAGTCACTTCTGGGGCGATTGTCTCTGTGTGAAGTGACTCACAGCTGTTCACCATGTGCTGATAAAGAAGGAGGAGGCATCTTAGATCCAGAAGAAACTCGCCTCTTAAATGAATAGTCCTTTCCCTCTCCCCGTCTCTTGGTTACTTGGAGAAAAACACTTAATGCCCGGAATTGCTGTGGCCACCACTAACAAGGCAGTGCTGGCTTTATAGGCGTTTCCTGTAACTGTTCCCTTTAGCTCTGAAGATCCACTTATATTTAACTTTATAGAAAGAAAATGTTGTAAAGTTTTCTAGTTTTGAAGACAAAATTTCTTATTAAAGCCTGTGATCTGTAGTTTTAATGAATGCAGCCACACTTCAAGGCTATTCCTGCGTAGTTCTCAGGGATCCCACTACTCCCAATAGTGTGGAAAAACTCAGCTGTTTACTGAGTACTAGCGGGTATTGGTAAAGGGTTTATTGTTGTTGTTTGTTTTTTTTATGAGATTTTTTACAAAAACGTCTCAACTTTGCACCAGGTTTCATAGCACAATGGATAAAAACTGAGAAATTTAGCAACCAGGTCTCAGCATCTACTTGATATTAAATTTGGCAGATTATTTTTTTTTTAAATCCTATGATCATTTTTCTTTTTCTATGAGACATTACTCTTGCTCATTCTTCAAAAACATTTGCCCTAGCGTGGGGAATTATAGATAATTCCGTGCAACAGGTTTAACTTACCGTTTTCATAGTGAAAAGAATGGCCTAGCATGGCCCCGATTTTCTTTGGTTTCCTCCCATTCTCAAAAGAACCAGTGGTATTCACATTTCTTTGTCTAACAGTTTTATAATGTCTTAAGAGATTAACAGTGAGCGTGAATGAGGGCCAATGGATTAGGCAACAAAAGCCTGGGACGGCCACTACCTTGCTCACAGATTTCAAATCTTCCGGCATCTCCAAGCGTTGTATAGAAACGAAGAAAAGATAATAAGTACCAGAGTCTCAAAAGTGTTTAGTGATTCAAAAAATTCAGATGTCATGTCAGAACTGACAGGCTGATGGAGCCGTCCGTGGCAGGGCCTACTTTTTGTCTTATGTTCAGCTCTCATACTGAGTGAACGCAGATGTTATCGCGGTACCCCAGACAGTCAGTCAGTGAGAGGTGATGAGCTATCAGCGGGCTTAGACTGAGGTGCTTTTGCAAAATTACCCACAAGCCTCCCAGCTTCTCTTTCTATGTAAAAAGCAAAACAAAACAACAACAAACAACCCTCTTCTCTCCTTTAATGGAGCAAATGCAGCTATGAACCAAATGGCTTGTAAATTGCCATCTTTTCGACTTTGAGCCCTTTTCTCTGGGGAGTTAGACTTAACACATTAGCGGCCATGCATCTCAGGCATCCAATCCCAAAGTAGCTCACTGCAGTGGTTTTAATGAGTTGCATAATTTTTGTTTAATTTACATTGTACCTCAATGCCTAGGAGAGGGCATTTCAAGAAGAGAGTGAATTCCCCTTGCTTAAATCAGGAGCTAAGAGGAAAGGTTAAAAGTCTGAGGGGCCACTTTAAACAAAAACCCCTTTCTTAAAAACAGGCAAGAAAAATGAACATGTGAGTTTCCAGTAATCAAGAACTAAGAACTCCCGTTTCTACACTTTTTTTTTTTTTTTTTTTGAGTGAGAGCTAAAGTTTCCTCCTGGCCCCACTGAAGGCAACATTCCATCAGTCTATGAGACTGTTTCTCTTTCTCAAATATGGGTTGGACATTTAAGTTTGTCTTCTAAAATCAGATTTTTTCTTTTTTTTAAAAAAAGGACAAGAAAATTAGAGAATCTTCAGTCTGATTGTGTATTAATCATGCATCGATCATGTATTCATATGTAAAGACTAGTTTGGCTTAAGCAGCGATTATTTTATTTTCCGTTACTTCCAGATTTAAGTCAAGAACCTCAAAGTCGGAGCAAGTGCATAAGCCAGCAATGAGCAGAAAAAAAAATTAGAAAAGGAGCATGAATTCAAAAAAATTCTGCTTTTGCTGTTGTGCTTTTAATGATGCAATGGTGTTTTTTAAAGCAAAGGGACAGGGGACCACACTAATGTGCTCCTGTTTTCCTTTCAGCCAGAGCTGTGTCTCTCCCTCTATGCCCCGAAGTTCTGCTGTTGTATGTAAAATGTTAATTTTGAATTAAAGATCGTTTGATGATAGATTTCTGTCAAACACTGCCCCTACCCCCCCTAAATCCACTACTGCCAGGCCAAGCTTTTGGAAACTAACGGTGAGAGAGGAACTCCGTTGACAGCACGTTTTGTCTCACGAGTCACCGGAGACTGTCACACAATGAGAAATCATCCTGCGATTTTGAAAAATGAAAAAGTGGCGGCATTTCGAAGATAACATCTAGCCAGGCGTTTCTGTGGAACGCAGAGCTAAACAATCAACTGGAATTCTGCATACGGAGGAAATGATTTAGAATCTGTTTCGCCGCTAATCGCACTTGCGCCCAAGTTTTAGATTTCATCTGTCTGCTCAGATCCATTGTAAGCCATTAAGTGGCTTCCTTTTTCCCCTACAAATTGAATGCTGCAACGGCAAGGAACTCTTTTGTTCTTTTAATTCAGTCAGCATGGAAATGATTTTCTCATTTCAGCCCCCTTTCTCTCCTCTCTTCATTGTGTCAATAAAATAGAGTTGTGCCGGGCTGCTCTAATCAGCTTAGTGTGCTAATTCATTGCGCAGGGATGCTATCTGTGTTTGGCTACAGGTGGGCACTCTAAGGGGTCAGTCTCCAGGGGAGTGTAATTGTGTGTCTCCTGGGGCTTGTTTGCAGAATGACCTAAAGCTGAAGTCCCAGCTGGGGGGGGGGGCGCACGCACAGAAGCTGGGCAAACACATACAACTGTGTTCACGTGTTCCTCTCTCAGCCCGAGGTTGGAGACTCCAGCTGTACTCCCTGCTCTTTACATGTTTGCGCTTTTCTGCGATTATCCATAAAACATGGATACATCTAAAATGTGCACACATTTCTGAGGGGTAGAAGCAATTTTGTACTTTCAAACTACGAGTTAAACCTTAAGCTACAATTAATGTAGGCTAATATGACCCAACCAAACAACAATGAAAAGAAAACCCCAAACTGCCAGGTTAGGAAAATATGTCCTTTCATGTCCTGTGAAAGTTGCTTAATATGTAGAAATGGGAGTATTGCGAACTAATAAGTTAAAGTTTATGAACACTGAGGAATGTATGACGATTTTGGAAGGTGACTAGTGATCAGTTGTTAGGAATAAGGAGAAAAGTAACACTGGGCAGGAGAGGCGGCTTGGGCTTCATGCATCCTTGAATAGTGTAGCGCAGACTGCAAACCTTCCTAGAGTTATTGTCTGCGCCAGTATCTAAAAACATGCTGGAAACAGGAGCTTAGTTACTGGATCCAACCTTTCTTGCGTTAGGATTAAAAATTCCATAACATCCGTTTACTTGTGCCTAATAGTCATTTTGGCTTTCTATTTTGGTTTACATTGGGGTTAATTCCAGTTGTAATGGAAAACTCTGGACTTTATAGAATAGCTTTAAGCAGGTTTTAAAGTAGGAAGACGTAACAACTGCTTTTAAGCTCTGCGAATGAGCTATGAACCGGCTAAGCCAATCAACTTTCACTTACTTATGAAATCTAGTGTTTGTCTAATGTATCAGAAGAAAAGTACTGCTCTCATATTAGCAAAAACAATTAGGAGAGCTTATTATACTTTGAATAACCCGAGGACAAGTTTTATAGGCACATTGAGATAGAGTCAAACTTGCTTAGCTTCAGATTGCAGAGCTGGTACTGTGATATTTGAAATTGAATGCAGGCACAGTCGTTGGTTTGGACAGACACAGGTTGTTGAGAGTTATTTTAGAGTTAGGTTAGTGTCTCTGCGCAGAGTACAGTCTTGCAGTTGAGTTCATTTGTTCTTCCTCTTCCTGGTCCATCCCATGCTGTGCCTAGATCCCCTCTTGTCTAACACTGCTGCCTCCACCAAGTCTCCCAAGGTGACCTTTTATTTGTTTGTTTAGAACTCAGGGAGAGTAATATCAGGAGGTGAAAGAGAAACATGGCAAGCTGTAAGAGCTATCTCTCCTTCATCCTCATGTGGAGAGATGCTCATGCGGCCCTCTGAGATATTTACAGCTTAAATTCCTTGTCTTAACTGCACCAAATTTTAATTTTTTGTTAAGTATTAGTGATTTTTCTGACCCAAGCAATTATACTTTCATGCAAAAATATTTTCAGTGTTACTTTTTCTGAAATGATGGGGCACTTGTTTAATTTGGTTGACAAGTGCTTTGTTCTATATACCCTTCTAGGTAACTGAATTTGGCATGATTTTATCATTAGCTGTCTTCTATAATAGCCAAATGCTTTGGGCACATTTAGGCTCACTTTCTTCAGGAGGAAAAGAAAAAACCAACAATATTTATTAACTTGTTTAGAAATTTCTAGCTTTATAATATTACATTTTAATAGTTTTAAAATAAACTATAATTGACAGAACAACCTTCCTCTGCCCTAGGGGAAGAGGTCTCAGTTATGTTCGCACAGTCTTGGATCAGACAGCAAAGGGCTAGCCCCCTTTTCCACTCAACTGGCCACCGTAAAGCAGAGAGGAGTGGGGCCATCCCCTTGAAAGAGGAACCTTTTTGATAGAGTTATCCTCCCTTCCCTATTTATTTCACTATGTTCTTCTGTGCTGAGAAAGTGTATCCTGTATAAGAAAAGCATCAGGGCAATGATTTGTCCTAGTGTCCTGACAGGAAGGTATGAGAATGGCCCGTATGAAAGCATAGAGCTGTAAGGGTGCTGATGATCGTATTTCGTTACCAGAGTGAACGAAAGGAAATGAGTGAACACCAAATGAGACGTTCCAAGTTTCCCCATGAGGGGCGGAGTAAAAGCTGGGCGTGGCCTCTCTTCTCTTCCTAACTTCTAGGAATTCCGAACTAGGACTTACTAGGAAGTATTTTTATACGTGTGCTTTGCATTGTTAAATTAGGAACTCCACAGTTAAAGGGTGATAGAGCCAGGGAGATAATGTCATAGAAAATCTAGGTGATTACTCAGTCACAGGTGACTCCTATGTCTGTCTTTTTGGTAAAACAAATTGTGTAAGGTTGGTTGGGAAGGATGGCCAGGTTCAAGGAACTGTTACTCTAACCTCCTGAGATAAAGCTTTGAATTCATCCAGTCATCTTCTGCTAGAACTATAAAGTCTTATAAAGCTTATGGCAAGGGTGTGCATATGAGAGTTCTAACTTTTAAATTTAAGTAACAGACTATGCAAAATGAATGACAAAGGAGATGTAGAGATGTTTAAGATTTGAATTCTTCGCCTTTCTGTGCTTTTAGCTAGCAAACAAAGACCAAATTGATTGAGTTCTATGGTTAGAAAAACCTACTTCATAAAGAAACTTGGCCTCCAGAAGAGAAGAAGAGCCAACTTCTGGAACACATGCTTGTCGTTGCTAAACGAAAGGGCATTGACACGATTTTCTGTGATTCAGAGATGAATAGCTTCTCTCCATTATCAGTCCGCCCATCTGGGGAAAAAAGGAAATTAAGTTCCTAATTAGGTGAATTTGGACTAAAGAGGTGGGGCCTTGAGGGGATGAGGAAAATTGAGAGGTAGTTTATGCCATTTCAGACTAATGATAGGAAAGGAAATGAAGAAGAGCTGAGCCTGAAAGGTCACTGGCCTTATTAAGGCAAAGAAGAGCAGGTCTGCAACAGCCTGTTACCTGCAGGAGCTTGCATGGTGTCAGGTTCTAGGGATGGGCTGAGATGGAAATACTCTGAAAAGAGGAGGGGCAAACATCACTATGCATTCTTGTATTGGATGATATTTTTATATTACCAGAGAGAAAAAATTATCCCTACCCATTTTATAAGTCGTTTCTGCTCTGGGCTGTATTTTGCCGTACCTGTGTCTAAC
>LR755134.1:116100-151098 GCA_902729485.2 Mus minutoides
TTTATCTAAGTACTGACAAGATACATAAAAATGTGGATTTTTCTCTTCAATTCATCAGAAGTGTGATATAACATCGATACTGCTAAATTAAGCAATAAAAGATAATTTATATAAAAATCTTTCCAGCAACGTTTTTTTAGTTTAATTGCTATAGATGAAATAACAAGCCTGTAATTCTGGTATTGAGAAATGTGAGTCAGAGCAGTTCGGTGATAAACTTACCACTTTAACCATTTGGAGTAGGATTATGTGTTTGCTATCAGCAGACTTGTAGTCATAAACAATGTTACTTTAACCATTTAATGTTCTTTGTAAGCATTTGGCAATTCAGACTTGACTTAACTTGGGTATTTTTTATGCAGAGTACTTCTTCCTTATTACAAAGTCATAACCAATTGAATATTTCAGATTCTTTCCATTCTAATCCAATCACTATAGTCAAACTCACAGCCCTCTTTCTTATTGCTTTACATACACAACACACACACACACACACACACACACACACAATCATTAGCTACATAAACAATGTAATTATTTCAGAGCCTGCATTTAAATGTAAGTAAAAGAAAAGAGGCATAATTAATCATAATAGCACCTTTTTATTTTATGAATGTATCCTAAACATTATCATTTATAACTACAAAACAAGATAGACCTCTTATTCAGGAAGGGAGATGGCTCAGCAGGTAAGGATGCTTGCTGACCTGAGTTCGATCTCCATGTCCCACATGATGGGATGATTCCTGTAAGTGGTCGTCTGACCTCCACACACATATCCTAGTATGTGTGGATGCTCTTCATCCTTCACACACACACCAAATAAGCCAGTACTGTGAAGTTAAAGGTGCACGTCTTTAATCCCAGCACTTGGGAGGCAGAGACAGGCGGATTTCTGAGTTCGAGGCCAGCCTGGTCTACAAAGTGAGTTCCAGGACAGCCGGGACTATGCAGAGAAACCCTGTCTCAAAAAACCAAAAAAAAAAAAAAGAATAAGAATTATCAATTCAAATCTTTATCCAGTTGTCAATAAAACCCTTGAAATCAAGTGTGTATATTAACAACATACTTTAATGTGCTGTAACAGTGTGGCTACTGACTGTAGCATTTAACAGAGCCGTGTAGCATCTAGGGAACCCCTCTGTCTGTAGTGGGATGAGTTCGGCTAGTTAATATGGTACTGGAAGCAATAAAAACTGCCATGGGGGAGGGCCACAAGGCCTTGCCCACTCATCTCAAGAGTAGAGAGGACTCTGAAGGTCAGGCCAGGTCAACGGCCTGCCCATGGCTGCCCTTGATGAGCAGATGGCACTTAGATTCAAGATTTCTTCCAGAATTTTAGATTATCTGGAGTCCAATGCTTTTGTTAATTTTGAGCAACCAAACAGCCAGAGTATACAAAGAGAATCAGAAATTAAGATGGTCCTGAGGTCAGGATGGCCACTTCGGTGAAGCAGTGTTCACTGAGCTTTCCTACATGGCACTCATGATTTTATTTAGAGCCCACCGAGTTTTTATAAATGGACATTGATATTGAACATAGATATTAACTTTAGATAATTTACCTTGGTGCTCCCCTCAGACCTAAGGAAAATAGAGGGCCTTTTGTTTCATTCGACATGAATAACTAGCAGTTTTAGCTTGATTGTTGTGATTGAAACCCCAACAGGAAAATGACCAGGTCTCATGTTCATTGGCCCATGGATCCCAAAGAGAAAAATCTGAGTGTTCCTACCTCTGCAGTTTTAGACTTTAGATAGTGTCAGAAATTAGTCCTGCCTGACAGTGTCAATAAAATGCTACGGATTAGGATGTATGTGGAAAGCAGAAATGGGAAAAGATAGGAGTCCTCTTTTGCAGGATGGAAGGCTGCCAGTATTGATCCTGGGCTAACATTCCCAGATGAAATGAGCCGGGACAGGTTGAGTCATAAGATAACAACGTTGCCATCCTGCGGAAGCCATCTCAGAGTGAAGCAGTACAGCCCTGGTTGTGAAATGAAACCCACAGAGCAGCCAGTGAGTGTCCTGGAGTCTCCCTCAGCTGCAGACTGCATACCTGTATCCATGGGAGAGCCCTCCACACAGCGTGAGCTAGCCACAAGTGCCGGAGCCTGAGAGGGGATGCTGTCCCCAACAAGATGGGGTGTGTAATCGTATTGTCCTGTCCTGTTTCCACTCCCCACAGGAGAAAATCCTAGGAGGCTAACAAGGCAGAGGATAATGAGAAACATGCCAAGGTAAAAGAAAGGAAAAAGAGGGAGCAGGAGAGTGAGGGGTCTAACCTACGAACAAGAAACAAATGTGATCAATTACTCCAAGTGTGACGCTAGCAGATACCTTATCTATGGCTCCTTTAAATAAAAGCCTGATTGTTACCAAATGTGTCTAAAAAGTGAGGAAGAAAAACACATTCACGAAGGGGAGCCGAGAGGGGTGAAAGGGAAACACAACTTTATATGGATGTCAAACAAAACAAATCCCCCAACCCCCACGCAATTCAGCTTCTAGCGAAGTGGTTAACAGTGGCCTTCTCTGAGCAGGCAGTAAAATGGCTCAATGTTTGAAAAATGAAAGCACCGACCTGACTTGGGGTGGGGGAGGGTCATCCGAACAGGAAACAGACCAGTGATGGTTTTGCATTCATTTGGAGATGTTTGTTTTATTTAAATTATCTGACTCAAATGTTTTAAAGGGGAAAGCCCACGTGATGGCAGGAACAGGGTCTGATGACAAGAGGGCACAGGGGATGACTCTATTCACCTTTGAACCACCCAAGGCACTCATTTTCACATCCATATCTTCAAGAGCGTCTTTAAGATATTTCCTTGTCCTATGAATTACAAGAAACTAGTAATTGTACTTTTAGTGCCATTCATCTTTAACAGGACTGCTTTATGCCCAAGCAAATGTGTAGCCTGTTTCAATGATGTCAAGCAGAGAAGAGAACACGAGGGTTAAAGCTATGGGGGGGACTGAGGCCTGGCAGCCCTGG
Source organism: Mus minutoides (assembly GCA_902729485.2). Lineage (NCBI taxonomy): Eukaryota > Metazoa > Chordata > Mammalia > Rodentia > Muridae > Mus > Mus minutoides. Next base: position 119,095 of record LR755134.1, read on the forward strand.
GCTGCATACTCCCCCAACTCCCCATAAGTGCAATAGAATTAACACTATCCCTTTCTTGGAGATCCCAGGTCAGTAGGTGTTACAGGATTATGTTATGAGGTGTGACTATGGGGTAGTAAGACTGTTTTTCATGCTCCACACACAGAAAGAGGCTCTTTTGACTTCAGTGGATAAAACATATTAAATTTCCTTAGGGCCCTTGCCTCTGGTCCTTAAACACACACACACACACACACACACACACACACACACACACACAGCCCATAATTGCAACCCTCCCCCCCTTCACTGTTAAGGAGCTTGGGGAATGGCATGTGGAGGACTTGTTTTAGAGACCAGAAGTGACATCTTCGAGCTCAGTGTCTTGCCACAAGGATGCCTAATGGAAAGTAGAGGCAAGCTCCATTTCCAGAGGCTTTTACTTCACCCCAATAAAGGTCTATCCTCTTGGAATCAGATGTTGTCCCAGCATGGTAATTCACATCAGGGGGCTGTTTTGCGAATTATCTGACCCATGTTTAGCTCTTGATAGTTGGTCAGTGCATCTGGAGTGTTTATGTGTTACACTAGACAGTTTCCCACTCTTGGCTGGTACTCTTCTGTTCCCAGGGGCCTGCCACCCACCCAAGATCTCTAACTGAAACTTTGGTTTTCTAAAGTGAACATACCTACATTCATTTGACTTTCCAAAATAGAAGAATGGACTATAGCTGTCACAGAATTCTCTTTGGGACATTTCCATTTATTTAAAAGGCTGATAATTTCCGTGATGGACACTTTCTGCATGTTTGTACCTTTTCCTTGTTTTTTGTTTTGATTGTCGTTAATCGGACTATGTAAGCAACACAGGACGATGGTGAAATTAAAACACCACATAAGCAGGTCTCCTTTGTCCTTGTAAAGAGAGAGGCCATGTTGTTCTGTGGCTTCAAAGATTATTTGTATGTAATTCCAAAAGGTTTATGTGAAATTGTATACACATATAAATACATTATAGGCTTATAGACAGAAGTCTGTTTTTTGCAAATGTCTACCTATGTTTTTATAAACCTGCTTTAGTTTTGCAATAATATGTCAAAGATTTTTTTACTCTGTTTAATTTGTTCATTTAAATATTTATTTAATTATATAAACACCCATATCCCAATCATTTCATCTGTCTGGCTCAGAAGCACACATGATCAGTTTTTTTTTTTATTGTGTGTCTTTCTATTTGTGTAAATAAAAACACAAATCTATGTTTTTCTTTTCTCCTCTTCATGCTAACAGTATATAGTGAGCACACAATTTTTGAGCTTGCTTTTTTGCCCACTTAATAAATGTTCGTGTGGTCATCCAACTGCAGTGTGAAAAGGACTTCTTCCTTTCTGTTGATTGCACAGTAGTCTAACGAATAGGTGTAATAATATCATCATTTAGCTATTCCTGTATGGTTGAACATTTGGGTTGTTTTTATTATTATACTTTTTCACTACTGCAAATAATGCTCAGTGAGTAACTAGGGTACATTTCTAATTATTTCACTGTTTGCTAATTTTCTTTGCCAATACTAATCAATTGTCTATAGAGCAGCAAATGTGGGTTTTTTTTTCTTTTTATGCATAGCATGATAGATAAATAAATGATTCTTTCTGCTAGTCATAGGTAAAAAGTAGTATTTTGGTGAATCACATTCCTCCTACTTATGACCCTAGGGTTGTTTGGTGTTTTTTGTTTTTGTTTTTGTTTTTCTCAGATAGTTGAGGACCACGAATGTTCTCTTCACACAGAGATTTAAGTGTGCATTTTCTTTCCTTGTTCACCTATCTTTGGTTATAATACCTACCTTCCATGGACCGGATGGGTATTTTACTTAACCCAACACGGTTCTTACATATGCCTGACTTCTTCTATATTTGAACCCTGCCAACTTTGGGCTATGGTGAGTATTATAGTAAGTTGGAATGCAGGACTTTCTAGAAAGAAGACTGCTTGAAACAGGAGGTAATGTTTTACTTAATTTTATGATGAGACCACAGCATTTATCATTTTGGAAAAGCATGCAGTTCCCAGTACATACAGAGCTTCAGGAATGGCTGGAAGAGCTGTATAACAGAGGAGACGATCAAGCTTTCACAAGGCCTCCAGGACAAGCACAGCCCTGGTTTTACTAGCTTTGAGCTAACACAGAAGCCCTGTATTTTTTTTTCCTGTCCCAAAGGGAAAACATGGAACCTTTACAGCATGATGGTGGTCTCGCTTCCCTAAGACCTTTGTCACCCTCCACATGAGCCATTTGCCTTCTTTAAGCACAGGTGAATGCCTCTCAGTTTTGAGGGTCTTTTTCACATTTCAAAGTAGGTAGGTTAAGATAAAATCTCTTTACCTGTATGAGTACCTTTGGATTATTGACTTTTTACTGTTTTTATCAGTATGATGGAACATCAAGTATGTTCTAGATAGCACAGAGGTAACACATGTGTGCTCCTTTTCAGGGTTCCATATGGTTACCGTGTCATCCTGCTAACACTAGGAGGCAGAGGCATGTATCCTCTTTCACATTTGCTGGGCAAACTGCTTATTTTGTGTGCCTAAAGCTTAAAGACATCAGCCAGTACACTGGAATGGCTGACCTAACATGCATGTACAGAAGTGGAATTTTGGAGATTAACTTGTATTTGACTTACTTCAGGTCTCCTTGTAATGAGGAGTGCAGGGGCACAAAATTAATCTCTTTCAGTTTGTGGCTCTCTAGGGTGCTGCTTGGTTATAGAGAGGTTGGCTTTTAAAAGTCTCTTGTGAGAAGGGGACTTTGCTGTCCTAGTCACTGGCTGCTCCTGGTTGGGATGTGGGCTGGTTTCTTGCATCACAGCAGCATTGGGGAGGAATATTTTGATAGCAGGTGAAGAGAGTGACCTGCGTGGTCTGGCTTCAAAGGTAAAATGGGGAAAATTTGGGCCAAGCTTGTCAGATGCGATGCCTTCTTTTCTCATCTGTGAAATCCCCATTTTGGCGAAGACTGCATAAAAGCTTTCAAGCTGTTTTCCAAACCCGTGGAAAACTACCGTTTATTTATATTTGCAGCGTGGTAGTACAGCCCTGCTGCGGGGAAGGTGTAATTCAAGTTGATATAATTTGGATTGATTTGCTTTTAAAAGCTTTGTGATGGCAGGGCGGTTGATGCCCCAATGCAGGTCTCTCACAACTGGATTAATGCACTTAACGAACAATTTGATCGCAGAATTTATTTCTATGGCTTTTACATTTACTGTTAAATGTACTTATTCTCCAGCAGCCATATTAACCCCACCGTGTTGTGCAGTGGTGTGGCAGGACTAAACTCTGGGAAGACCTGTCTGGGAGGACCTTTCTGACCCACCATGACTCCAGATTCTTCTTGCTTACTAATTTTTATCATCTGGCAGATGAGGAGTAAGATCCATGGGATACATATCCCAGCCACATCGCTCTCCCTCTCAGGTCCCTGAAACACAGGCAAAGGGTCAATGACGGAAGAGAAGGCTGCAGCCAGAAGATCCCAGTGTACCAGATACTCATACATGCACCACAACTGTTAGGGTATGGCATTGGCCATTCAAAGTTATGGCTTTTGTTTTAGAAACCCCATCATGGCTGAATTCTAGATTACACTGAGTGGATGATTCTTAAAAATATATTTTTAGAAGAGTTATTTTTGTTTTATGTAGCAGTGTTTTGCTCACATGTATATCTTCTGTATGCATGCAATACCCACCTAGGCCAGGGGATGGCATCAAATCTCCCAGGAGTAGAGTTACAGATGGTTGTGAGCCACCATATGGGTGCTGGAAACCAAACCTGGGTCCTCTGGAAGAGCAATGAGAGCTCTTAACCACTGAGCCATCTCTCCTTTGTCAGCAAGTTTCAAATGATAATGTTAGAGTCCTAAGCTTTACTGACAAAAAAGAAAGGTTCAGGAACCAAGCTCATTTGCTAGTCCTTCGCAAACCAAAACGTCTTCAGGATGGTCACAGGGATTCCTGGTTGTAGAGTACAACAATCCTGTCTCTGTCTTCTGCCTTTGGTAGAGTTTGAGCACTTAATACTATTGTCAGAAAGGAGAGAAACACTGAAGGGTTGATTAATTTTCTTCAAATTATATAGTAATTTACAATTATTTGGGAATCACTGAGAGAATAATGAGTGGCAAGTATTTCTGGGCTATATTATAGCTTCTAGAACATTATGCCTGAAGTGATAATTTTATACAAATCCAAATATGTCTAGACACATTATAAATATAAGGTATAGTGTTACATTCTAGGTATCTTTAAAGAAATATACAATTATACAAGGCTACCAAACCACAATTATCCTCTTGGATTAGATACCACAGAGACAGATTCTTTTGTTTACTTGGTCACAGCAAAAGAGAAATCCTAATATTTATAATATTTACTAAAATAGAATGAGAGTTAACACTATAAACTTTCAAGAATTTCTCAATTTTATGGAGATATAGACAAATCAAGTTGTTTTCAATTAGAAGACTGATAATTGACACTTCTCTCTGGTCATTTGAAAGTAGAGCTTCTCTCTGGTCATATGAAAGGAGAGCTTGCAAGCAGCAGGTCTGCCAAGGATGGCCCTGCAAGATGCTTAAAACAATTCACCCCCTTAACTCATGTCTAAAAAGGTCTCTTGAAACTAATATGCCCCGTGGCGTTAAATGCCGTAATGAGAAGTAAATCTGAAATCACGCATTCATAAAAGGTTTTGAAAACAATTACAGAAATTTAGTTAGACATTGATTTAAATGCCAATTAGCAGCAACCCTGATATGTAATTTTCTATCTGTAGCTGCCAAGGAAGGCATTTCACAGAAATGCCTCGTAGACCGCAGCCATGGGTTTCCCTTCACGTCCGGGGGAATTCACAGCTCTGGAGACAGAGCCAAAGAGGTTCTGGTGTGCCTTCCTCCTCGGCCTGCGCTGCTGCCTGCTACACTTTGCAAGCAGCTGCCAACAATGTCAGCACTGACCTGTCAGGGAGGATTTCCCAGTACTGGCAAATCTCCGAAGCTTCTTTCTGACATCTTCAACGAACTAATTGTTGTCTCCAACCTCTGCGGGTCCTCTGCGGGCCCAGTGAGTTAGTGTCGTCTCAAGGGACGAGAAAAGGGACTCAGAAAATCAATTTATCAGGCTATTAGGCATTGTCATCAGCCAAAACAAAAACTCGCTAAAGACAGGAGGAAAAGTCGAAGAAATGGGTCCCTGAGAAAAGGTTACACAGCATCCATCTTCTCTGCTCTTCTGACTGTTCCCTTTCTTTGCCCATTTCATACTGTTTCCCTCTGTTAAAAGACACTTTATGACAGGCATTGTGATTTCTTTGGGACAGAGGGGAACCTCTTCTTTAGGACACAGTCTGGGCAAGTTGTGAGTGACAGTGGGAAAGGGTCCAATTGCCACCGAGGACACCAGGCAATAAATCATCCTACCCTGGCACCAGCTGGCTGGACCAATCCTACTTCCTGAGTAAGTACCAGGGCCTAGAGGGGACAAAACAGCCATTGTCAGCTCCTAGTGGCCACACTCCTGTTGAGATCTCTCAGCTCCTTGGGACTGTTTGCAGGGCACGGCCACATTTGAAATAAATACTTAAATAAATTCCCCAGAGAAAGGAAGAGAGCCCCAAGTCACATCATCCCTGCACCCAACAGTTAAGAACAGTTGTTAGCCGGGGGAATCTTTTCCTTTTACACACAATCAAGAAACTGCTTCCATCAGACATGGGCTTTCCATTCTTAACAGTTTAAAATACAGAGTTGTCCTTAGAAATGAGTTTGTCAAAACAGTCTCTAACAGATGAAGCAGAAACATTGTAAATAATTTGGGAGATAGGTTTCTATAATGATCTCATAACTTGATGGGATTAGGGATTGTTCTTGTGTGTTCTTTTCTTTGCAATAATTAAGTAATTAGATATGCTATTACTGTTTGTCAAATGTTGCTAGGGATAAGCTGATGCCAAGTTATTTTAGGTAGAGATAAAAACCATTCAAGAATTCCTAAGAGGGCACCCTTCAATGCATAATTAAAATTCACACAAAATAATTCCAACTTTAGTAAGTTTACTGTCATACAATTTAAAGTTATATCTAAATCAATGTAATGGCAGTTAATTGGTGAATCATAAGAAATAGTAGTATAAATAATGAAGTCTGATATTTTAAATAGTTTTACAGCTATTATAGTTATTTTAAAATTATTCTGAAAAAATATATACAGCTCATAGCTATAGGAGAGCTTATACTGCTCTCTATGGGAAAACCTTTCCCTTAATGTCTAGGGGACAGGTTTGTAGCCTACTTTTCTCAATGAAAAAAATGAATGCTTTAATTTTGGGAAAATGCAAGTAATAAGTTGGTAAAACCTTATTAAAATGTGGCTGTTTCATGAGATGAAGAGATTCCTTTGTTTGCCCTTTGCCAAAATAGCCCGAACAAGTACAAAATCTAGCCAGTCACCTTGATCTGTTTCATAAATATTTTGGGCTACTTACTATGTCCATCTAAGGCTCAGAAAGATCCAGTATTTGCCATTATATTGGTAAAATACCTGGATAATTGACAGGTTTTTAATGCTTTACCTGCCTGTTTCATGTAGACATGCTGCATATCTATTTCCCTCAGCAAAAAATATATCGTGGCCCAAGTTGCCTGTCAGGCTCCTTTATGGTTATGAAGAACACCTTGCAAGGAGCTGATGGATTCCCCACTTTCTCTGTAAATCATCGTGAGCTGTCACCTCGGAGCTGGGGCACTTTCATTACCGTAAAATACATGCGATGCAGATGATGTGCCCCTCTCTGCTTTAGTAAGACAAGGCTACATGTATTTTAATTGTGGAAAGCCACATCGAATATGTTGCTGCCTTTGTTTTTCCTCCTCCTGGGGTAACAACCGGTGATTGAGTGCCAGCGTTTAATATTGCTTGGTTGATGATAAGGGGCTGGCCGAAGGATGCCGGCATTGTGAATTCATAGCCAAGCGGTGACATCGGCCAGATGAGATGATGGTGTTCCAGCCTCCATGACAGTTCTTTCTCAGTTTATCATCTTAACTAAAAAATAATCCCATCTAACTCGAAATCCACAGCAGCTATGAGGAGAAAATAAATCCAAACCTCGGCTCAGACTTGTAACCTAACAGCCATCATAAATAATCAGAGTCTATTTGAAGGTGGAAGATGGGACATTAGAAGCTATTTACACTTCTAGAGTGATGCCATCGATCAGTCGCAGCAACCGTACATAAGGCTCCTATGATGTCATGGTTATTTATGACGGGCATTGACAGTAAAGCTACTATGGAATTTCCTCTTCAGACAGCTTCATTCATTTTTGTTTGTGATGCATTTTTCTGTTAAAGAAGCAATCAATAGCAAAATTGGGCTGATAAAAGTATTACTTGTTAAATATGTGAAAGATGCGCACATCTGTAGGTGAGCAAAGATGGAGAGTGGAGAATCTCACTTGCCATAGTTACGTCTTCCAGACACAGATACCCAGCGGATTCATCTCCCACCCCTGGGCTTAAAAGGGGATCCTCATTCCCTTTTCCACCTGACTGTTTGAGAGCAGAGTCAGATGGTTTGGGGGTGCCCCTTCCACCCTATCTCCAACTCACTCTAGCTAACATGAAAACGTAATTAGCACAATCATATGTGATACAACTAACACCCAGTGCTTTCTGAGTGTCTAAGACAGTATTAGAGAGTTCGGCTGAGTTAATGTAAACGTTTTCTTTCAATGTTTCTCCCTTCTACTCCAGTCCACGTTTATACCAGGCATAGCTTTCTATATGACACTGGCCATGGTAAATAAGTCGACCATCTTAAAAATGAGATTCCATATTCAGTGGATCTGAAGTAGAGCCTAAAACTCAGTGTTTTATTATTTATTATGTTTTTAATTAAAATGGTTACTTTTATTTATTTAGTGTATGTGTGCCTCTATATGTATTATGGCATGGTGCATATGTGGAGATCAGAAGACTCCACGTGGTAGTCCGTTCTCCCTTCATGGGGCACGGAGATCAAACTCAGGCTGTCAGGCTTAATGGTAAGGCCTTTACCAACTGATCCTTCTTGCTAGCCCCAATCCGGCATTTTAAATAAGTGCCTGGGTGAAGGCAGAATACTGACTCAGGGGCCAGCACCAGCAAGTCAGGGGCATGTCTTTACCCTTTGAGTGTCTCACTGTAGTCAATGGATTTTGAAAATCTCCATGTTCTGTAAGCTTAGAATACAATGGAACAGGTAGGGATTATACAAGGTCTTGTGTCTACAGAATGTAACATGGTGAGGGAACACACATGTATAAATGCAAACCCTAAACATAAACATACCTTCTGAAAAGCCATGAAAAGTTTTATTGATAAAAAGGTCCCATTGGACTTAATTGCTTCAGTGGTCCTAGGTCCAATAGGCAGCATTTCATTCAGTAGGTGTCCTAGGTACTTGGGCACTTTGGGGATGCTATTCTGGCTCAGCTTTCCAGAGTGGTTAGTCTAGGGTAAACTGTTCTAGAAACAAGCGGGCAGTTATGATTCGTTGATAATTGTTCCCTTCTGTAAGGAGCAGGTTCTAGGGGATCCAGCTCTGTTTATTAGGCATCCAGGGAAACTGGAGAACAGTGGAGTCTCAGCTGGTAACTGAAGATTGTATAGCTGCTGAGGACAGTGAGGTAGGATGTGAGGGCGGGGTAGTGAGGGAGGATATGGAGGGCCTGGTGGGAAGAACAGCTTCTCTGGGAGCCCCAGATCTAGGGATAATGTGGTAGAAGGCACATCAGAGGCACCCAAGTAGCTTTGCATGGTTGAATACAAACACTGTCTGACTCTGTTATTACCAAATCAATGCTATGTGTTAAATATGTTCTTGTGAGAACATAGTGTCTCTGTATTTTTATGTGCTCTTAATAAGACAGAATAGGGTTTTGAGAATGTGTTTTCCTTTGGTAAACAGTATTGAAAATGGTCACAAAGGACAGATAAGCTGCCATGCAGGGCTGGTTGCTGATAGCATCTCTACCTTCCTGTTTGGCTGAGTATAGACTATACCGGGCATTAGTCACCAAGTGAAAAAATACACTTTGACACAGAAACATCTTCCCACCTCTGTGTAGAACCCTGGAGGTCAAGCATAGGGTAATGTTCCATTTTAATAGAATTTTCCCACAAGGAGGGAATTCCCGCTGCATATCACAGGTAACTTCTGACAACAGAGTATGGACCAGGGCTTCACAGTAGGGAGTGATTCAAGATCAGGATGTTGTTAATGAGAGAGTGCATTCCTACTTAGGAGAAAGGCCTGCTTATAAGACCTACATCAAGCTACTGAAAAGTAGTGTCCAGGCAGAAATAACTCCCTGGGGGTTGGTCCCAAGCCCATCAATTATGCTTTCTTATTATAGTGACAATTTTATCTAAAGTGATGGAAGCTGGCATTAATATCATCTAGCAGAGTCTTGAAGCTGACTAAAAGATGTGTCCTGGAGCTTACTGCCCAGCCTGTTACAACCTCTGCTAAGCATAGGCTTTTAACACATTGGTTGGTGTCTCCCTATGAGTGATAGAGTCATTCTAATTCAAGTGGAGGCATGCCTGACAACGGCCAAGAGATCTTACTAAATCTCCTGATTAGAAATGTATATATTAGGGTTGGAGAGGTAGTTCTTCAGTGACAAGTGCATACTGTGCCCTCGAAGGAAGGATTGGAGTGCAGGTCCCAGCACCATGTTGGGAAGCTCACAACTGCCTAGAACTCCCACTCCAGGGATCCAGAGCCTCTAGACTTTGAGAGACCATGGACACTCCCACATACATATGATATACAAAAAAATATTAAAATATGTATGTATCATATTATTTAAATGAACAGCACTATTCTTACCCTTACTCTAAGCTGTATCAATCAATATACTGGCTGATTAAAATACTCTCTACATTGAGCAGCAATACCATAGAGGTAAAGTTTGTTTTTGTTTTCTTTTCTGTTTTCATTAGAGGTTGAATCTTACCAAGGGAAGCAATCGTGTGGGAAGACAGAATCACTTTCCATATCACTAATGTTATTGCAGTAGTTTCCACCAGCTTTCCTTTGTGACACTATGTATCAAATAATCATCCCAAACCCTTTCTGCTTTCGGATTAAAAGTGACTCCCTTAACTAGAATATTGTACTCCTTTTTAGTCTCTTTTATTAAACTCATTTATTCTAGAGGTCATACTTAATCGTTTCCAAGAGCATTGTCAAGCTTGTAACAATAAATATTGGAGTTAATTTAAATGAGTCAAAGTTCATTCTCATTTAGCTGCCGTCTATTTAAGTAGATCACCTGCCCAGACATTCTCTTCTGTGTAGGGGTAAATGGAAATGGCTGGCATCCTAGCACAAAACTTTTAAGGAAGAAGGATGACATTTTAATGTATAATCTTTTAAAAGCATAAGATAAATGGCCAGCAATTGATGTGTATTAAACATGCATTTTATTTTAAACACTGAGTTATCTTGAGTTTTCCCAGACTGAACATCATCTGAGGTATAAAAATAGCATAACTTTCCACATTTTCATTGTCGGGCTTTCAGACATTAAATATTTTCTCTCTGGGTCATAAGATGGTCCTTGGTAGTGAACTTTCATTTGATGAGGAGAAACATATTTATTAATATTTCTCACTTTTTATAGGAGTCTCTGCCTCTATGACTTCATGTGGTCCCTGAAAGCTCCCTAGATTCTATTCAGGAAATGTTATTACAAGACTCTGTGTGATGATTTTTGAAAAGCTGGCTTCCTGTGACTCACAGAGAACAGCATCTGATTTTGTTGCCATCTTGTGCAAAAAAAAGTCAGGAGAACTGGTGGGCACAAGGACTACTATGTATAAAGTAGTCATTAAACATGGTACTACAGAAGATGAACTCAGGAAGATTATTCAAAAACCTTACAAAACCAAGTGGAAACAAAGAAAGAAAAACGGAAAAGGACAGAGGAGTGGAGGGGTGACTCAGTAGTTAGCCGCACTGGCTGCTCTCCAGTGGGGAAGGAGGGTTCAGTGCCACCTATATGGGAGCTCACAGCCAGTCATAATGCCAGGCTGAGGGGATGTGATACCGTCTTCTGTTCTCTGTCGGCACCAGGTATTCATGTAGTTCATAGACATACATGCAGGCAAAACTCTTATACACATCCTAAAAAATGCTCATTTTGTAAGCTCCAATGAGCCTTCTGCTACTTCTGTTGAGGGAAATTTAATAATGCTTTCACCTGCCTTTATCAGACAAACTGCATATTCTTCATCAGATGGCTCACTATCTCTTTGAACTCCATCTTTGTATGCCATTAGCTCAAAGGGACATTGATCATTTGCCACCATAAAATGACAACTGTTGACTGTTCCTTTTCCCATTTCATCTGACCAGATCAATAAATACTTGAATATTCACCCTTGTGTCTGTAATACTTGAATGTCTTCCCAGTGTTCTTGCACTGGGGAGCCTCCATTCAACACACTTGTTGTGCTACCCTAAATATTGTTCTCCACTATCAACTGTGCTCTCCAACTGTGGTTCCCAGCTGCATGCTGGAATCAGCAGATGAGGTTAAAATCTTGGCCTCTAAGTCCTCTCTCAGCATCATCCCAGAATCCTTGAAGCTTCCACGTGACCCAAGGGCATCACTCTTTAGCCTGATTTTCTCTCAGTTCAGCAGCAAAGAAGAAATTTGTAAATGTACAGCCTGCTGTGGGCAGTTTTCCTTCAATCAGCAGAATTGATCCCAGAGCAGTCACATTGATGTAAAGGCAGAAAATCCAAGCAAGTAACAGAAGTAGTCATATAATTTGATTGGATAAACTAGGGTTAAATAAACCAATATACTTATTCCACACAGATTTGACCCTATTAGAAAGAAAAAACTTGCAAATTCCTTTCTAAAAACCATTTAAAAAAACACAGAATGTATTATTAAACCAATGAAAAACACGCAGGAGTGACTTATTAATAGTTGCCCCCCAAAGTGCATTGCTGTGACTTCACTTGCTTTTAGGTTTTAAGAACAAGGAAAGAAAAGCACTAAGAGAAAGGAAAGAAGAAAGAAATGAAGGCGCGAAGGGAGAGAGGAAGAGAAGGAGTGGAGGAAGGAGGGAGCCGGGAAGACCAGAAAGTAGGGGAAAGACTCCGTCACATGAACCCTTTCAAACAGAAGTAACAGAAACACCGTTGGCTTGTTTGCTCTTCCTTTTCTCTGTACCTGAAACAATTGTTTCTAACAGTTAGAATACGTTTAGAGATAAGAAATCGTGTCTATCCGTAACGTATTTATTCAGTCACTGCGTTTCTTTCTAGTTCTTGAGGAAGTGGTGCCAGGACTAGGGAAGTTTATTTTCAGCAATTCAGTATTTTAGAATAGGAAGAGGGTCTGGGGAGGTGGTTCAGCTGGTAATGATGCCTATTGCCAAGTCTGATGACTTGCAACCTGCATTCAGTACCCAGAACCAACCCCCACACACACAAACACATGCACACACATATAATATATATGTGTGTGTATATATATATATATATATATATATATATATATATATATATATATGAATGTATATATGAGAAAACTTGGTTCTTTTGTGCTCTTCTGACCTTCACATATGTACAAACGTGCACACACACGTACATGTACATACATATATACATTCACACTCATACATATATATACACGAACAAATATACATTCATATACATAATGCACTTACATATATGCACATGCATACATAACCATATACACTTGTATACACATGTGCACTCATATGCACACATATACACATATACATATATACACACATAGATACACACACATACATGGCGTACTTTTGAAGAGAGAAAACTTGCAAGTGATCAAGTTACAGCAGGAGCATTAGCCAAGGAGCTGATCAGATGGAAGTTACCCCATCTCCCAGTGGCTGTTGCATATCATAACTATGCTGCCTTCTTTTTATTTCTACTGTACTCTATTCACCCCCCAAACACCATGGCCGCTCTTCTATTTCTCACGGGTGTTTGTAGCTTTGACACGGTGTAGTGACAGTGGTTGGTGGGTCACCTCCTGTGGGTCTTGTCTTTCCATGCCCCCGCCACATTTGCTGCCCCTCTAAGCTTCCTCTTTCTTGACTTCAGCTGAGCCTTATGAGCAGTTGCCATTAGAGTGGTCCTTCATCGACGTGCATGGTGCCTGGGCGGGCTTCTCCTGAACATTTTTGTTGGTCAGACACAATGGAAGAGGATATTGGGAATCTGAATTTCATAAACTAGAATGCTATGCTTTTGGTAGAGTACCATATCTTTTGGAAGATGCATTTTCTCAGTTAAGAAGAAATACGTTTTCCTTTAGTGGTATGCTTTTTCCCACTTCTCTAGTTATTTGAATTTTAAAGACATTTCATATTATGTTTATTCTCTGTGATTGAATTACTAGTTACAATGGTTTGGGTTAATTCCCTTTACTGATGAAATTAAGTCTTAGTTAAGTAGTGAGTGTGAATCATTTAAATAAGATACATTGTAAGTAGCCAACTTGAGTTAGCAGAGCTTATTATATGCTAGTGCTATTTTATCAGAATATGATATCCATTATCAGATTTAAAAATGAAACTCCTATTTTATTTTATGTTGACAGGTTTATCACTATGTAGCACAGGCTGGCCTCCAGCAAGTACTCCCCTCCTTTCTGAGTAGCACAGGTTAGCTTCTAGCACGTGCTCCCTCTTTCCTGGGTACCACAGGCTGGTCTCCAGCAACTACTCCCTTCCTTCCTGAGAGCTGGAGCTACAGATGTATGCCACCATGCCTGGCTTAAACATCTTGTGAAATGTCAAATGTTAGTAAGAATTTCCATGAGATTGCCCATGTGGTATGGATCCATGCACACAAAGTATGTATATGTGACTGTTCAGGGTAGTTCACTGTATTTGCCCTGACACTGTATACCGTGCACAGACCAAGACAGTCTTCTGCCTCCTGCAACCTTCTTCTTGTCTGCTCATTAATCACCGGACACTAAGAACACATTTTTTTTTGTCATGGTACAACAAAAATCCTGGCTCTGACTCCTGTTCTGGCTCATTTACATTGGCCTGCCTGTCAGTTCAAAGCTTCAGGGAATTAATATTGCAAGATTAAAAAGTGAAGTCCTTTAAGTAGGCCATCTTAGAAACTGTGGTTAGTTTTTCAGGGAGGGAAAGAAAATGAATTCTTCCAAGGGCCTTCAACTTTGTTAACCATGATTTCGCGTCTACTTCTCCCTTCTGCAACTGTGGTGTGGGGGTTCCAGTCCTGTCTTCTAAGCTTTGGCCCAGGGGGCATGTAATTTCGCTATGGTGATGAACTAAGAGATTATTTTAGTTATTGTTTTCCATTGTCTTTTGATTTGTAACTTTTGGGGGGGATCCATTTGAGGATAAGAGTCTTAGAAACACCTTAGAACTCCATTTATTTTTCATTTTATTATTATTATTATTTCTTTTACAAAAGACACATTTCCCACAGCCATCTGGTTTCCATGTAAGTGCACGCTGTGACTCTGGAGCCATCCAAATCCCAGGGCGCATCTCACTTGCTCACACTCTTTTCTGGTGAATCAGAAGAAGAATCAAAAGCCTCTTTGAGGCTTACAGAAAAGGAATTCCACATGTGTGAGTGTGTGCATGTACAGGCAATTTATTTTAGAGAAAAGCTCCGCTCAAATCAAATGAATACAATCTAAACATGCTTTTAAAAGATTAAAAAAAAAGGGGGGAAGTGGAGATGAATCTGGCAAGCCCTTTGAATTTTTATAGTGGGGTCAATTTATGTGGTCCATCCTATGTCTTTTCAGATCAATTTTTAATGGGACTGAAGATAAATGATGTGTTAAAGATCCCTGTAGTCTTCTACTGTCTTGTGACACTTGTGCAAATAGAATGTGCGTTACTGGTAACTCTTCCTGCCTTCCGTAGTAATTTACTACAGAGCATTTTTGCAGAGATACTATATCTAAGTGCTTGTTATATAAACCTTGTATTGCCTTTTGGAGAGATGATAATTAATATTTTTGCAGCTGTGTATATCTTCTATTTATAAACCATATGTTCAAACCAATCCTTTTAGGTAGCTACAATGGCTGCTCTCAGTTTTGAGAAGAGGAAACCTTTGTTCAAAAATGTACAAATCTTCATGGTCACAGGCAATTTAGGTTGCCTTCCCATATTATTATCTGTATGGCAATGAGCCATGTTTGTTGTCTGTAGGCTGGTTGATCATGTGCAAAGTGAGGTCTACATCTGGGTGGTAGGTGCCATAGAATTAAGTGACAGGAAGATGTCTACCATTACATGAGAATTGTAAGTGGGAAAAACAGGAAGAGCAGCTGAGTGGTAATGATTATAAATATTAGTGTTTTTAGGGATAGAAATGGTAAGATTTGCATTACCATCAGAGTCAGCATTACGTGAAACTGAGCTACTATGAATCTGTAGACAATTGAACACCACACACTTATACCTCTATCAATAGTACATGTACTATAAGGCATATTTATTTGCATAAATTAAGACTATATATATATATATATATATATATATATATATATATATATAATTAAGAAGATACAATGTTTTTTGTAATCGAAGTCCAGTAAAACCTTGCTATAGAATATTGCGTAGATGGAAATGCATATACTTAGATAATAAGAAATTTCTTTTCTATGACTTATATTTATTTAAATTTTTGAAAAGGCTTATTTGTTTCTATTTTATGTGGGTAGGTGCTTCGCCTGCATGTGCAGTATGCACTACATGCATTCAGTGTCTGAGGAAGCTGGAGGTTACGTTGGATACTCTGGAACTAGAGTTACAGACTGTTGTGATAACCACTATGTAGGGGCTGGAATATGAACCAGGGTCCTCTGATCATCCATTTATTTGTCAAAAAGTGTTGGATTAAGAAAAGCTTAAATTTCAGCATCATTGCAACTAAGAGCTGGCTTGTAAATCCCATTTAAAACGTTTTTGGCATGTATTTATTTATTTACTTGTGTCTGTATGTGCATGTACGTGACTGTCTGAGTGTGAACAATACATGTGTGAAGATCATAGGGCAATTAGAGTCTGTTCTCTCCCTCCACATGTGAGTTCTGGATATTAAACTCACATCATTAGGCTTGGCCACCTTGTCTCCTCAGGAAACCTATTTTATTATTTATGGAGAAACCCTAAATGGCTCAGAATTCAGTGGACTTCTCAGAGCTTGCCAGAATTAGGGTATCCTCTCAGTAACCAGTAAAAGGCACATAGTACTCACTCCTGTATATGGACAAGAGAGTGATGGCCCAGACTCCCCAGATGAGTTTTAAGATAAAGCTATTTCACATATTTGATACTTTTGTTTTGTTTTGTTGTTTTTTTCAAGACAGGATTTTGATACATCTCATGGGACTGATTGTGTAAAATTTGAACTGAATTCAAATTAAGAGCCTGGTAAGAGGCTTTTTTCTGTTAATTAATTAATTAATTAATTAATTAATAAGATGTGTCCCATATAGTCCAGGCTGGCTTTGAACTACTATGTAGCCAGGGAATGTGACTTTGAACTCCAGAGATTTTCATGCCTCTGTTCCCCAAATGCTGGTATTATGGGCACATGCCACCACACCCAGCTTTTTGTTTATTTGTTTTTGTTTTATCCTCACATATAACATGGAACATATGGGACAGAGAGAAACACAAGCACTGTTATCATCCACAGATTGAAACTCATTGTTACTTCTATAATATATTAAAGGAACTATTTGATTTTGCTTGTTTTGAGTAAAATTAGAGATCATCTAAGACACTACAGCTCATGCATAGAAATTGATGGTCATGCAATGTTAAAATTTTGATTATTGTAGTTTTATGTAGTTTGCTGAATGAGCTATGTATTGGTCTTTGAAAATACCATAATGAGATTGACCATGGCCTAGAATATAACAGCAGTAGTCATCTAGTAATCATGCTTATCAAAACATCCAGTCTTTCATTTTCCTTTCGAAGTAGTTAGTTTGTCTTGGGCTGGTGCACAGATTCCATGATGACCTCTGGTACCTTGGTTCCATCATGCCCTCTGCTGTGTTGGCACCATAATGCCTTGGATTCTTTTAGAGTTTTAGCCTTATCATTTCTAGTCAATGGCTCCCTTCTCAGGAACACGATGCAGCTATTAAAGCTGCAGTTATCATATTTGGGAGATAGATAAGTGAAGGGTGGGGAAGAACAAATACCAATTGTAACTTCTCCTGAAGTTTCACATAAATATTTGCTTCTATTTTATCTACTAGATGTTAATTTCAGAAGAAGATATTAGCTAGGCCATTAGACTGTAATACTGAAGAACATTAAAATTATGTCAACTCCAGAATTGCCCATATGTCCATATTGTAGGAAGCTCTCCTTTCATCAGAACTGTATTAGAGTGCTTCCTGAAGGGATGCTATCTTAGTTAGGGTTTCCATTGCTGTGAAAGTCACTATGACAAAGCAACTCTCATTAAGGACATTTAATTGGGGCTAGCTTACAGGTTCAGAAGTTCAGTCTGTTCTCATCAAGGTAGGAAACATGGGAATGTCCAGGCAGGCATAGCACTAGAGGAGCTAACAGTTCTACATCTTCATCCAAAGAAAGGAACAGACTGTCTTCCAGGCAGCTAGGAGGAAGGTCTCAAAGCCCATCTCTGACAGTGACACACTTCTTCTAACAAGGCCACACATCCTAATGGTGCCACTCCTTGGGCCAAGCATATTCAAACCACCAGAGATACATTCAACATCATAAATAACAGGCAGATTTCCCAGTTGTTTCTAGGAGTTGTTTAAAGACAGGAAATTATTTGGGGAATGGTGGGATTGTAAGCAAATGCATCCTTTCTTTTCTTTTATTGCTTCCACTTCTGTGTTGGGATTATAGTGATGTGTGTAACTTCTTTGTTATTTTTCTCTCACACATACCAAGAAGTCGACACGGTGGACAGACAGACCTCTAGAGTCTATCACTGAACTGGTGGACAGACAGACCTCTAGAGTCTATCGCTGAACTTGTGACTACTTCTTGTGCAGTATCTTTGATGGATAGGATCGCACAAGGATCTAGAGCAGTGGTTTTCAATCTTGCTAATATTGCAATCCTTTAATACAGTTCCTCATGTTGCAGTAACTCCCCAACCATAAAATTATTTTCTTTGCTACTTCATAACTGTAAATTTGGTACTGTTATGAGTTATAATGTAAATATCTGTGTTTTCTAATAGTCTTTTTGGGGTTATGATCATAGGTTGAGAACCTCTGGTATAAAATGAGTCTGATATTTA
Source organism: Mus minutoides (assembly GCA_902729485.2). Classification (NCBI taxonomy): domain Eukaryota; kingdom Metazoa; phylum Chordata; class Mammalia; order Rodentia; family Muridae; genus Mus; species Mus minutoides. The sequence continues at coordinate 137,490 of LR755134.1, forward strand.
TCACTCTGCTTCTAGATTCCAGGAAAGAATTGGGCCCTTGCACACCATTGATACCCATTAATATTTCAGAATGAAAGTAGGGAAGGAAGCCCTATTATAAGAGGATTCCAAATATAAGGGTCAGTAATTCTTTCTTCTGATGTTAATTTTCTGAAGGACAGCATGTTCATTTGTAGCCAGACTTCTACCTCAATGTGCGTATATGATGTCCCATTGACACATTGATCAAAGGGTCAAATATATGCGATAGAATTTTGCCTCAATGGTGCTGAGCCTGTGGCTATGTTTCCATTGTTTAATCTTTGAGATATTTAATGGAAGCTATTTTGATTTTGCCAGCGTTTGAAGCATTGGACATGTTATCTGCATTGAGCTCATGTTGGAGCCGGGCAACAATTAGAGGGGGCCAGTAGAGCTTATGTATTCTCAGAGTTCTGCACAGCCATGCCCTTAACCTTCCTGGCCCTCAGGACATCTGCTGCTTAGACTCTTCCCTAGCCTCAGACACTCAAGATTTGTAGAGACAGACACTTTGGTTGCTTCTTAGGCTTTAACTTGTATGCGTAGGTTTAAGTCTGTATGTTCTTCCTTCATGTCAGGTCTGGACCTGTTTGCTTCATTCAACAGAACCAAACAGCTTCCAAAGCAGAAGCACCATAGGAAAATTTTAGTCTCGTTGTGCCTCAGCAAATGAATGCAATGTGTTGCAGAATGTCTGGGGTGGCTTGAGGATCAACTTGGGATCATTAGAAAGTAACATCTTTATTCACAAAATTAGATCTAACACGACTAATCTTCAACTTAAGAAAACATTCAGGATTCTCAAACTTAAGAATTTCACATCTGAAATTTAGACAAAGAACATGGTCATATCTTCAATGGGATAGTTCCACATTTGTGTCAAGTAACATTTCTTCACTGGAGAACATGTAGCATTACCAGAAAGACTTCCTGTGTAAATCTTGGGATGATAGCCAGGCAAATAATGGTGTTTATCCCTGGCCTCAACACAGTAATTCAGACAGCAAAGAATCTTGTCCTAAAGTCAGGTTCTCAGACTTGACTGGCCATAGGTTTGACATATTATGTTAATTGGATTAGATATGTAGTTCAAGACATGTTTTTAAAAATTCAGGAGATCATGGCTCCCGGCACCTGGTCTAATACTCCTCTAACATGTGGACGGAGAACTGGAATAAGATCTTGCATTGCCCTGGGACTGGACTCGGGAGCTTGACCTCCAGAGCTACCATCTTTCTGAGTGGGTGGGCACTGCCACATATCTAGCACATCTGTGTTCTCTATCATAGTAAATTCATGTTACAATCAGCACTCTAATAATTTCCAATTCTAACAAACTCTACTCTCCACAGACGTTGGCTAAAGACCAGTCAGACTTCAGTATATTTGAACAAACTCATAGCTTCCTTTTCTGCGAGAGAATGTTTTAAAAACACTTATAGGGCGCTGAGTATTTTGTTCATTTCTTTGATGACAAGACTAAACAAACTTTCTCTTAGCGTTCTGGAATTTTCCTCCTGTTCTTTTGCTCTGAGCAAGCAAATAGAGATGAGCTATGAAATTGTAGGTTTCTGCCTTGAAACACAATCTAGTTGGCTTATACAATTGGAGATGTTGACAAAATGTGTAGTCAACATTCAGATAACTGCCCTTAGTTCATGTTGTGTCAACAGGGAGGGTGAAAAGTGCAACTTAACTGGCTCGGTAAGATTGCAAGGAAGGGCTGAACACACAAGAAACAACAAAGAGATAGCTGGTAAGATTTAGTGGCTGGTTTCAGCAGGGGTGGTGAGCAGGCAGTGTGGCAAAGTTCAGTCGGGTCACACAGAGTGCAGGGGCTTCCTTGTAGACACTGAAAGCCTAGGATGGGCATAAAAGTCTCAAATGTTGTGATCCCGAGGCAGCCGGAACGGCCGTCAATGGAGCTGCCCCTGACTAATCCCGCTGTTCCTTTTGATCCGGGAAGTAGAGAAATCACCTTATCTCTCATGTACCAGGATGATATAATTAAAATAGGACATGTTTTTGAAGTGAGGCCTTTAAAGGCTTCAAAGGAGGTGCGGAGTGTTGCAGGATCAGCATCTGTCTGCTTTTCAAAGACAGTTATGAGGGACACATTTATTTAACAAAGATCCTTCTGAAAGAGGGGCTGCCTCAGTAATGGCGAGTGTGTATGTGATGTCTGCCGCTGTATACGCACCACCTACAACGCAGAGTTTATTCACTGCCATGGGGCTTGTCAGAAAAGAGCACAATATCTTTATACTATGTTATTTTTCTTCTATAGAACGATGTTACCTATATGGGAAAAACAGTTTTTTATTAAATAGGTTCTTCATCAAGGTATATCTGTGCATCACCGTGAATGCGTCAAAGTACATGAGATTTCTTTGCAAGGAAGATCATCTGGGTGGGGTGACCTGGTTGTCTATGATTTTGCATATGCAGCTCTTTGTCACGCCTTCTGTATCTGACCCTATAATTGACCTTGGAAGCAGCTTGCTTTAACCATGATGGATGTAGCAGAAGATTTATTTTTGTCATCTAAGAGTTGAGTCTTAGGCTATTGGGAGCATAAAAACTGCTTATTGAAGGTAGGCTTGGCAAACCTTTGCTTTCAAATAATCTTCCAGAAGCTCATCTAATTTGGCTAATTAGCAGGAGATAAAATATACCCACATTGTCCTTTGCAGTGACTCGAGCCCTCTGCCCTTCCTTGATGATAATAGTATTAAATGCATGTGTACTTATATCACTGAATATTAATTGGCAGGGACCCAGAGCAGGATTTTGTTATATATCCAAAACTTGTTTCTGAGATGTATTTTTAATGGCATATGAGTATTTTAATATACCCTGAAAATTGATAGAAATAATGAAGGTGACATAATTCTTAACTTTGCTGATCTGCACAAACAGAAGTTTAGGCACACCTTAATTATCATGGTCTGATTTTAATAAATAATTCAAGAACGAAAGAGCAGTTGTTTCTGAGGGAGGCAGGGGACCATTCAACTAGTACTGACCTTGTCACTGGGAATTAAGCTCCTTCTCGGAATCTAAAAATCAAAGCTTAAAAGGCCACTCTCTCCATAATATTTCATTAACTTTTCGAAATGAAATACCTATTGATTAGATTTTCTTTCAGATAATAAATTCTACATGTCTACTCTGTCACTTCAATTACAGTATTTACTTGTACACAAGGAAATGTTTTTACATCTGAAATGAATATACGTTCACAATTGAGGCTCAGAGGCTCTGGTCTGCTTCTCTGTGCACTGCATACTTCCTTCACTTAGGAGCACCTGGCTTCTCTCCTGTTCCCCCAACAGAACTTTCTTGCTGTTGCCATTGTTCTTGCAGAGGGGGCTCTTGTCCCTCCCTTCCATAGATCTGACTCATTCTTCCAAACTTAGTTCCAGTAACATTTCCATTCTAAGGTCTCCTAAGCGTCTTCTCTAAAGCACAAGAACCTTCCTCTCTAACTCCTGCAGACCCATTGGCGCACAATCAGTTCCTCTTGCACTAAGCTGCCTCTGCTCGCCATGGTGACTCTTCAACCACCATGTTTTCATGTTTTCCTAGTACCTGACTCAGTGATAGTCTCAGAGTGTTTCCAAACTTGGGGCTTCATGTTTTGTACTCTGAAGTGTTTGTTCTTGACCTGTTATCTTGCCTTTCTGCTTGGGAAATGCATACAATCTCAGAGATACTTATCTTTTTGTAGTTTCCATGAAATCCTGACACCCGGCAGCTATCACACCCAGTCTCAATCCCAAATAACATGCACAATTGTTTTATTAGTTGTTAAAGGGAGGCTAAAAATCAGCAGAGACCTGCGTGTGGATGGACGCAGTGGATTCATCGTCATTGAAGGATCAGCACCGAGCTACAGCTTTCTATCTTCATCAATGGTGTCTAAAGTCAGAAGCAAAGTTTATCGGAGTTAGTGTGGTATACAGTCAAATGTGATGTTCACGTTTCTTTCAGACAGATCTACCTAACTCAACACTGCTGCATTAATGCTTTAGAAAAAAAGATTTGTTGAACTCTTAAAGGCAGCTCTAAATATGATGAAATGTAGGTGGGAGGAAGCTTCAGTGGTTCACAGTGTTTACCATGAAAGCCTGGTAAGCTCAGAACCTCACAAATCATGTAAAGACTGCCAGAGCCATTCATGCCAGCCTTGGAGTTCAGAACCACGGATCCCTAGAGCAAGCTGGCTAGGGAGAGGAGCTAGGGATTTTCTTGAGAGACAGTGCCTCATTGAATACACACATATACACAGACATACATGCACATACACCACACATAATTCATACATATACATACATACAAATACATGTACATACATATATACATATATATATACATGTATATATATATATGTGTATATGTGCTTGTATATATGTACAGAGACACCACACACATACATACATACATACATACATACCACTAGTACATATACACACATATACCACACAAACTTTATATATACAAACACATACATACATACATACATACCACACATATACACATACATACCACACACATATATACACACATTCATACACACATATATACACACTGCACATGCATACACACACTACAATACATTCAAACATACACACAAATAAACACAAGCATATCATTCCCAAATCACACTAATACCCCACATGCATGCATGCATGCGTATACATGCATGTATATATGCACAACGTATATATACATACACACTACATGCATACATACACATTAAAACAGAAGAGGGATAAAAGACAGACTTTACTTACTTGTTACCACATGTTTAGAGCTTGTGTCATGACCTTTATTCAGTGTTTCTGAATCCCCTGGCAGATAGCAAAGTCCATCTACATCCATTTGGAATTTGGTAGCCAAATAGTGACACACTGACTTTAGTCATTGCTAGAAGTACATTCTAGCAACCATCTGAGAGTGACACAAGCTGGACCCTGCTCTGTGCTCCTGGGTCTTGCCCAGCCCTCTGCTGCTGCGTTCCCTAAGCATGCTTCTGTGTCTCCTTATTTACATGGTATCTCAAAGGCAGGAGTTATATACAATGCATGCCACAAATAGTTCTAGACTTAGCTCTGTTTCCTGGGAAGCCCAGCTACTTGTAGTGTGAAAGCTGTTACTGTAGGACTGATATCCACAGGCAAGCCTTGTCCTTACACAGTGTGTTCTGACTTTGCTGGGATCAGGGAGTCAAGTAGCTGGAAACAACTATGGAAATACCCTCAGTGAAAAGTCCCCATAGTTGGATTGTCTGAGCAAGTTCCTCCTGGCACACGGTACCAATGGCAAGGTCCTCAGCCCCTCTTCCTGTACCACTGGGGAAGTTTGGACTCTGGAGTTCTAGCATGTTCAGCATGTGGGAAGAATCCAAGACATGGAAGGCCCTGCAGTGGAGGGAGCGAGAGGGGTTGGACAATCTTTCCTGAATCCCATCTTCTTAGCTGGACCTGCGGCTTTGCCTAAGCTTCTTGAAGGTCAGTTTTTCTCACTTGCCAAATAATAATTAAGTATACTTACCACTCAGAAAGCCTCCTAAGAGAAAATCTGAGGGACGTTACTTATAAAAATTTCTTGAAACCTGTTAAAAAAACTGCTTTTTAAAAAGGCAAACATATATAGTATATATGTATATAGTGGTGAGTAGGTGTTTGAACACCTCCAAGTTTCAAAGATCCTTTTCTTACAGAGGGCATGCATGTATCCTTCCGTCTTGGTTTGAGTATTCTCATGCGCGAGTCCTTCTCGGCTGGACTGTGGCAGACACAGTTTTTGTTACCTCACCAGGGTACATGTGGTTTTCTCATCTCTATGCTAGGAACTAGGATTCTAGTGAGGAACAGAGCCATCTATGTGAGCACTGAATACTGTAGAGAGTGCAGAGCCTTAGCTCGCCTCTGTCCTCTCCCACACCCGTGCCTCTTCTGCATGAAATAAAATCCTCCTTGCATAACGCACCAAGTTCCAAGAACACATTCCTGCAAGCCATAGAGGAGTGAGAACCACTTCCCTGTGTCATTTTGCTGGGCTAGGCTGATGTCATAGCTGTACTCTCCTGGCTGCCTTTTGGTCAAAAGACTTTTACGTGTGTTGAAAAATCACAAAGGAAGCCTGTTTCCTAGGATGGGAAAGAAGGCATGTTTTGTCCGTCCTCCAAGTCCTCCTTGCACAGATTACTGTCAAACCCCAGCACTTTATTTATAAAAATGCCAGCGTGCTCTGATTATTTGGCAAATGACCATGCTGCTGTCAGTGTCAAAATAGCACAAAGAATATAAAAACAACCTCCATTTTTATCATGCCTGTTCAGCTGGGAGGGCATGGAACAAGGATCCATTGTTTGAAGAGAAGCTGGAGAGGCAATCCACTCAAGTTCTTTGGTGGCCTCTTGGGCAGAGAGACTGTGGTCATATTCGGTAAATGGTTTTTCTATTACAGATAGGCATAGACCTTGGTCCAAATTAATTTCTTGGTTTAGCATTGCAGTTTTGATATCTTAATTGTCTTGAGATAGGCTTTGGTATATCTGTCTGGATATCTCTGTCTCTCTCTGTCTTCTATAGCTTCATAGATCTTCCCAGTGTTTCCAGGCCACAGGTAGATAGATCTAGCAGTGCTCTGCCTCATGGAATCCATCATGGGATGAACTTCTAAGGAATTCATATTTCGTTGTCAAATAGAACTCCCTAATAATGGCCGTCGAAGGAAGATACACCCACTTCTTGGGAAGAAGAAGTTGAGTAGATGGTATCTGTTTACCGAGCACTGGTTCTGGTCTCCCGAAGCTCCTCCCTTCATAGGTCTGGATGAATCCTAGGGGCAGTAGCACTTCCTCTGTTAGTTAGCAGTTGTGAAGCGTATGTATGAGTATCAATAACCCCGTGTCCTCAAGTTTCAGGCTCGCTTCATAGTATTATTTGTTCTTCCTGGAGAATTGTTAACCCCTTTCCCCAGACACAAGCTGTATCCTTGTATGAGCCTTTTGATGGATGAATTGGAATTATTTACTCGTAGTAGCCATTCATCAGCATTTTCTGCTTTTAAGATTTTTTTCTTTTTGAGAATAATGAATGAAATACTTCTCTAAAAAGAATTCATCATATGATCTCTTAGTTTCCACAGAGGGAACATTATTAGGTCATTTGTGGTTAATTGGAGAAAGAGCTTGAAGTGGTTTTTAAAGATGGAGTTTCACACTAGAGCTTGAGAGGGGTGTTGAGCTTCCAGGAGTTTCCATGGATGTGGCTAATCTAGCAATGTACATGACATGGCCCTAGATCTATCTTGGGGATGAGTAAGCATTAGTGTGGAAACAGCACCCTTCTGAAAGAGGTGTACTCACTATCAAATTCATGACATTTTGGTAGTGTGGAAGATCATTCTGGTCTAAGCATCATAGTAAAGTTGAAAATATATGTAAGACTAAGAGAAGACACTGTACACCTGGCTGTCAGTGTCAAGGTTACAGTGTCTTCTTCCAGACAAAAATGTCAAAGTCGCTTCCAGAAAGTCTAATGTCAGCTCAAAAATTATGGTGTTTGGCTGGGGTATAGTTCAGTGATGCCTGATTGTCATGCTTAGCATGGACAAGGTCCTGGGTTCAGTCCTCAGGACACATAGAAAGTGAACGGAGCACGCGTGGGGAAGCCAGTATTACTTTATAAAATCATGTTAATAGCGTTGAAGGTAGATAAAGCTGTATGAGCCTCTGTGGTCCTAACTGTAGGAAGCCAACCTTAGCGATCAGCAAAAACAATCGCCAGTGTACTCTGCAGAAGTCCAGTTGCACTGACTTGACCTTTAATTACAGTGGCGAGTACTTTTTTCCTCTTTCTACCCAGTGTAGCTCTTCCTCAGTCCCTTCCTGAAGCTTACAACTCATTGTATCTGTGTCTGTCTGTACCTCTGCCTTTATATTGATGCTAGGTGTCATGTCTGTACCCTTTGCCCTTGCTTTCCTTTCTTCCTTGTGTCCCTCTCATCTTTCTTTAGACATTGTTCTCCAACCTACCCTCCGTGACACCACCAGACAGATACTGCCCTTGAACAACGAAGGTGACACTCTTCCAGGATTCTTTCCCCTCTGTGCTCTAATACATTTTCTGGTGATATCAAATGTATTGAATGATGTTTCCACTTAGTGGGCAGGGCCTGCTTCCAGTGATACTCTTCTTATCCCATTTATTTATCAAGGCTTTCTTTTTCCTTTAGACATTTGTGAATAATAACTAAATTATTAACTCTATTTAATAACTAAAGCCACAAACTCTCTGAACCCTTCCTGAACCTCAGGTGTAAATATTAGTAGAATTGGATTAGAGTGACGTGGCTGGATGGCCCACTAGGCAGAGCACCAGGTTTAAAGCATGCTCTGTCATAAAAATGTTCTCACAAATACTCTCAAGAATTTTCTGGTAAATTATTTTCCTCCTTCAAGTCTAGGATTTTGAATCAAGTTACTTTCAGGACATTTATAAACATAAAACTAAATAACTATTACCTTGCACAGAACCGGAACATGTTATATGATCACAAAAGTAGGTATTTATCTCTCACTTGGTCACAATGGCTTCTACCTCAACAAATTTTAGCCTAAGCCTTCTTGAGACAAGAAAGGAGAAACCTGAATAAAACATCTTCTGTCAGCAGTCATAATTTTATAATAAATATATGGCTAGTAAAAGGACAGACAATATACTGCCTTATAACAAATTATGTGTTTCAGCTTATAATTACCTGCCCCCAGGAATCCTGGGATAGTTTCTTGGAAGTAAAAAAAAAAAACAAATCACCATTTCTTCATTCATTTCCTTTTCTTCCCACACTAGCCAGAGCACTATGGCCCAGACACGTCCAGGAAGGTGTGCTATTGCCCTTCCATCTGTGTTTACAGGTGAGAATGAGCTCTGTCATAACTACTGTCATCGTTTAGAGAAGTAATGTTCCTCCTCATGCACCCTTTGTTCTTCCTCCCCAGGCTTTTGTCATTGGTTTTCCTTTCCCTTTGCAGGTCTTCATCTGCACTGCCTTTCCTAGAATTCCCAAACTTTCTGGCTTGCCTGGGAGAGTCCTGCTCACAGATACCTATCTATCTATATAACTTCTCTTAATCCTTCAGAAGCCCAACTCTGTGTGTCTCCATAGCTATATACTGTGAAATGCCTGACTCTCATCCTGTTAATTTTTTAGGTGATGCCACTTATACACCACAGTTGTGTCATACATGCAGCCCTCCTAGGTTGGTATTATTTTCCTGAGTTACATGACGGTTAGGTGCAACACAGTGAATGACTTTCATACTTTCTTCCATATAGTAAATAATGGAGCTGTATTCTAATTTCCAAAATTGACCCCATTAGTTCTTCATTATTCTATTCTAGTTCTTTGTCTTCTAACCATGTGAGAACTCCTCAGCTGATGGTGAGAAAAATATGTAAATTTAGGGCAGAGAATGTGGCTCAGTTGGATGTTTCTTTCCTTCTAAGCATGAGGATATGGATTCAATTTCCAGAACATACATAAGTATATCTGAACATGGTGGTACATGTTTGTAATCCCAGTGCTAGAGTTGTAGAGACAGCAAAGAGACCAGCTTAATCAGGAAGATGTAAGGAATTTGGTATTCAGTCTTCAGAGCTTGTAAAATGGCACCTGAAAATATTCCTCTGGCATCTATATGCATGAGCACACATGAACACACTCATATGCATTTATACCCCACATAGACATGCAAACACACATACAGGAACTGAACAAGAGAGATAGAATTAAGAGGGAGATGAAGAGGGAGAGGGAGGGGGAGAAGGGGGTCCCTGAAGTTTAGATGCCATCCTGTGGCATACAACAGGAGTGACAGCTGAGGATGTGGATGTTTAAAACAGGGATGAGGAAAGTGTGTGTTGCTGTAGAAGTGGTGAGTTTCTGGATTTGAGTAAAATAAACCAGGATTCTGTTTCTTGAAGTAATTACACTCTGGAGAGTAGAAAGAAAGATGAGGACATTTATGAATAGCTCTGTATGTCGGGCTGTTGGGATCTGTGGATTGGTGGCTGACATCTCCACAGCTCTTCAATTGGGTTTCTTTGGTGTGGTCACAAGCTTCAAACCAGTGCTTGGCAAAAGAAGTTTCCCTCCCTAACTCACTCCCTCCCTCCTTTCTTTCTCTCTCTCTCTCTCTCTCTCTCTCTCTCTCTCGGAATATCAATCTTAATTGGAATGACTTCTAATCACTGTCATATCAAAATGGGAAAAGTATCTCCCAATAGTTTCTAAAACTGTTTAAATTTTCTGAATATATGGAATCCAAAAATAATTTTCTTTTAGTTTTTTTTTTATTTTTAATTTTTTAGGTGTGATCCTGTTGAGTGTTCCTGTTTCATTGGCTTGTTTAATTTCAGTGCCAGAATTGGCAAGGAGTTTCCACAAAACAAATAGAGATCTTCCAAGGAGCCTAAGTAGGTGGCATTGTTGGTCCTCCCCCTCTGGGCTTTGTCACTTTGAGGACTGTAATAACAAGGAGAACTATTTTATAATTCCTCTTGTAAGGTTCCCAACACTGGGACAAAGTTCACTTCATGCTGTTGGGGTCAGGGTGTTTAAACTTAGTTTACTGAAAATTGTGATTGTTGATATCATGAGCTTTCAAAATTGGTGTGCAAAGGAGGAACGGCATGCAGAATTTTTATCTTTTTAATGAGGCATGTCATAGTGAAGGCCTGATCAAAATTATATTTCCCTGCACTGGGAGATGCATGACATGTGAAGGTGGGAACCAACTGTGTGTGTGTGTGACATTTGTGCTCCCTGTATCATCTTAAGGTAACAGGCAAAACTATCAGACCTATTAAAGGTGACTTCTTTGAAGCCCGTAGCTTTTGGCTCTTGGAACCACTGGGTAGTTTTGTTTACTGAGGCAGGCACCTTGAGAAACGTAGTTCTGGTTTTATTAGTGAGATTGCTTGGTGTCTAGATTTGGGGGTCAGATAGTTTCTGGATACCATCTTCCTCCTTAGGACCACCATCCTTTGGCACCAAATGTCTGTGTATGTGTGGTGAGCGGGGGGAGTCATTTAGTATTTTTGAGCTGAATGTTTACTTAGAAACTTCATTCTCTGAAGTTGTTAAGAGAACAGAAGTTTGTAAGCAGTGTAGATACCATCCATGGCTTTTAGCCCAGGTCTGCCCCAGCTTCTAAATTTATTTCGAATTACTGAACCACATAACATTTCCCATTTAAGCATAACTTATTTAACTATTTTCTAAATTTCTAACTTACATACAGAAAGCACTGACTAGTATTGAATATGCGGAAAAAAAGTTATTTACCAAAGAGAAAATGAGTTTAATTTGACCAACTGTGTGATCTTTTTTTTCAGCTTTTTTTTTTTCCAAGACTAGATTTCTCTGTGTAGTCCTGTATATCCTGGAACTTGCTCTGTAGACTAGACTGGCCTCAAACTCACAGAGATCCACCTGACTCTGCCTCCCAAGATGCTGGGATTAAAGGTGTGCACAGCCACACCTGGATTAGTCTTTTTATTTTTTTAATACCATGAGAATATGTCATTATGTAGTATCTAATCATGACACATTTCTATACCAGAAATTATCATCTGATTATTCTTACTTACCTGGGCTTATTCTTACTTATTAATAATGAGTATCTAGAAGTACCCGATTGTGAAGGATTCCAAGGCCACACTTGGCTCTGTGAGAGTATTGAATAGCAAGAATGACCTTTGACCATAGAAGGAAATCTTGTTAATCCTCATATGTACACTCTCAGTGAATGTGCAAAGTCTTCTTCTTTGCTTTTCTCTTTTTTTAATTTTTGAGACAGGGTTTCTCTGTATAGCCCTAGGCTGTCCTGGAACTCACTTTGTAGACCAGGCTGGCCTTGAACTCAGAAATCTGCCTGCCTCTGCCTCCCAAGTGCTGGGATTAAAGGTGTGCGCCACCATGCCTGGTGTGCAAAGTCTTAATATGCTCAGCCACTTATAGCATTTAGCTTGAAAACTATTGGTAAGCGACTTGAATTTGTCTTTCTCATCTCATCTTTCCTTCAAAGAGCCAAACATCTCTAGAAAATATTTCTGTCTACGTACTTTTATTCCCCATCCATGAGTGCAAGTATATTTTCAAAGGAATAAACAAATATGTCCAAATGAAGTGTCAAGAGAGCCTAACAGGACAGTGTGAGACTTGGATGAGTGTCTGAGTCCCATCTGCTTCACATTTAGTGCTTTGTGGCCTATTCTGGTAGCTGCCCTGCCTTTCTTCTCCATGTTCCTCTGGACTTGCCCAGAAAAGGATGAGAAATGTGGGAAGCCTGTCAGCTGGCTCAGAATTTACTCTGCATATCCTAAATGCACAGGCCACATGGACAGAGAGAACATGAACCCTGACAGTGGATAACACGGGCAGGTCTGGATCTGAGGGTGAGCAATGGCCCTAGTCTGTTCCCAGCTGTTTCTCTTGCTGAGAAATGCCATGACTCATTGTCATGAAAATTGAAGGCGATATGGCTGCGTTCTCTTAATAGTGTTTTCCACCTAGTGAAGTATGTTAGTGTGGTTCATTGATAATAATCATAATATTAATAAACACTTAGCAAAATAAAGGATAACTTCCAGGGTACCTAACCTCCTTCTAGAATGTGTAAACTACTTCTATGCTTTTGCAATTCATGTCTCCCTTGATATTTTTTTCTTCATTCTCTCTTTGCCTGTTCTTTATGGCAGCATCTGTTGTGGATTCCTCCCTTACCTTACCTATTTCCTCTTTTATCCTTTTCTTGTTGTTGTTGTTGTTGTTGTTGTTGTTGTTGTTGTTGTTGTTGTTGTTGTTCTTCTTCTTCTTCTTCTTCTTCTTCTTCTTCTTCTTCTTCTTCTTTCTTCTTCTTTCTTCTTTCTTCTTTCTTCTTTCTTCTTTCTTCTTTCTTCTGGACATTCTTATTTTGTCCTTCAACCATTTTATTCTCATTTTTTTCCTTATAATAAAACAATGAGAATGAATGGAAGAAGAAACAGAGAACCAGGTTCAACCTGAAGGAGGTGTTTGATATAGAAATCAGCTCATCAAAATGCAATTTGAACAAGGTTAGCCTGCAGTAACTGACAAGTCCAGATAGATGAAAGAATGGTTGTTCTTTAGCCCAGGGACTACCTAATTTACCTAATTAACCTAATTTACCTAATTTAATCATCTTAATCAGTTAGTAATTAAGCACTCCTCAAGTAAGAGAACTCCTTTGCATATGACATTAAATCCTATACTTCCCATTGTTCCATTCCTGGTCCTAGTTAAAATTTCAAACTGCCCTTTTCTGCACCTTCCTTTAAAAACTACTTTATGTAGCCAGAAGCTGGAAAGAACCCAGATGTCCCTCAACAGAGGAATGGATACAAAAAATTTGGTACATTTACACAATGGAGTACTACTCAGCTATTAGAAACAATGAATATATGAAATTCCTAGGCAAATGGATGGATCTGGAGGATGTCATCCTGAGCGAGGTAACCCAATCACAAAAGAACTCACATAACATGTACTC
>LR755134.1:151198-204114 GCA_902729485.2 Mus minutoides
AGCCTAGTTGGCCATCATTGGGAGGAGAGGCCCCTTGGTCATACAGACTCTATATGCCCCAGAACAGGGGAAGGCCAGGGCCATTATGTGGGAGGGGGTGGGTAGGGGAGCAGGGCGGGGACGCGGGAGGGTAAGGGAAAATTTCTGGATAACATGTGAAATGTAAATGAAAAAAAAAACTACTTTATGCCCTTTATTTTTCTCAGCATACACATCTCTCTTCTCCAGTATTCTCATATAATAAATAACCTTGGTTTTCAACTGAGAAGATTCCCCATACTACAGCCCAGTCAGAAGATCCTCATGTCTGCCCCTCTCCATCTGCCCTTGGGGATCTTGGTCAAATCTAAGGAATTCTTTTCTATGTGCACCAGACCTGCCTTCTCCCATGGATATACAAATGAGCTCTAACAATGTTTCTGTTTCTGTCTCTGCCTCTGCCTCTGTCTCTCTCTCTCTCTAGCATCATTGGGTTTTTCTATTCTCCCATCTATGTTCATCTATGTGATCATGTTCATCTATGTATGAGCATACTGTTTACATGTTTACAAGTTAATCTTTTGGCCAAACATGGTAGTGCATGCCCTACTATTCTATCTCTTAGGAGATGATGAAGCAGGAGGATCACCATAAGTTTGAGGCTACCTTGGGTTGCTTAACCAGGGTCATGAACACACTAACCAAAGGTTCTACTAGTAGTCAGATCCTCAACCCCCCCTTTAACTTTTTAATTTGAGGTAGGGACTCAAGAAGTTGCCAAGAGTAGCCTTCAAGATTACCTCTGTGTCCTAGTCTTGTATTGAACCTGAACCATAGTGCTTCAGTTTCTTGATCAGATGTGATTGTAGGCTTAGCTTAAAAGTCAGTTTTTCTTGACTGTTCCTACCTCTTCCATTATCTTGCTATTTCTGTGTTTTTCTTGGAGCCAAGTATGGTAAACCACACATTCTCTTTCTTCTACATTCTGTCTCACATTGGCACCAGAGACATTCTTGTTAAGATCTTTGTAACCACCATATTGCCAAAGCCCATGGTCAACTCTCAAGCTTTGCTTTACTGAAATCAGTTAATCACTTCCTTCTTTTTGAAACCAGAGCAGCTTGATTTCCTGCAAATCAATCAACTCTGCTTTTCTTGCTCACTGGCTCCCAGATCTGTCTTGTTGCTTCCTTGTCTTTGTTCAACCTATAGGCATTGGAACAGTGAGGCTCAAACCTTGGATCTCTTGTAATCTCTGTCTGTATTCATGCTCTACAGAAGGTGATTTCACTTGTACGAGAGCCTCAGATGCTAGTCCTCTGAGCATTACTTCCTTGTGTATATCTCTGCACCAGATTGTGATGACCCAACTTCCAACTGTCAGCTGGCATTTTCACATGATTAATCAGCAATTCTTTTATTTTATTCATTCATTCATTTATGTCCTTATTATGCATGTGTGTGTATGTGTATATGTGTATGTATGTATGTGTATGTATGTAAGTACGTATTTGTCTATTTATTTATTAGAACTGACCTGTAGAGCAGGACAGCCTTGAGCTCACATAAATGTGCCTGCCTCTGGAATTCTGGGATTAAAGGTAGGTGATTCCATGCACACAGTGTTAACATCAAAACCAAGTTCCTTGAATAGAGAGGTGGCTTGCTAATAAGTGTGAGGCTCTGTTTTGATTCCTAGAACCCTAGATGTTGAATGTAGGGACATGTGCTTGTAACCTCAGTGCTAGTGAGGTTGGAAAGGAAAGGCTGAGTGAGGGCTTGATGGACAACATATCTGTCTCCATTGATAGGCTCTGGTCTATTGAGATTCAGGCTGGATGATACTCCTGAAGATGATGCCTGGGGTTTTCTTATGGGCTTTATATACACAAGGACTTGGGTACACATTTGTACACAAGCATGTACTTGCACATATGCACACATGCACATTACAGGAATATATGTACTGCAATACACTTGTGCGCGTACACACACACACACACACACACACACACACACACACACACACACGCGCGCACACACACTCGGCTTCTCCTCCTTTTTCTCTTCAAACCTTCTTGTCTAACATTTCTCAATATGTCAGGTGCTGACGTCAAAGAAACCTTGGGAAGCATCCCTGCCTTGTCTCATCCTCTCACACCTATCCACAATTAACCATTAGACTACTTTAGTTTATTTATCCAGGTTCCATTGACAATTCTTCTTCCCTAGCCACTTACTTCCATTATCTTCATCCAGACCACCACCTTTCCTCCTGGCTGATGAACACAGCGTGTAACTGACCACTCCTGACGTCCTCTCTGTGGTGGCACAATCTGCTGTGCACATTGCAGCCAGCCAAGGGGACTGATTAAAAACACAAGTCAATTCAAAACTATCCAGTGGTTTCTCGATTCCCCAGGAGTACAATGCAAAGCTGACTACCGTGCTCACATGGCCCCACAGAGTCTGGCCCCAGCTCCCCTCTGACCTCATCTCTTACCACCCGCTCTTCGGTCTAATCAGCCACAGTTTCAAACACTCCAAGGAATTGCTCTGTTGAGGTCTCTGAGTTAATTTTTTAAGTGAATATTTCATCATAAGCCATAGAATTAATATGTTTTCTGAATCACAGTCACAGACATTTTTTTCTTCTTTTCTTTTTAACCACCTATAGAACTAATGAATAGGGTCATTTTTTGGAAAGAATAACTCTAAACATACACCACACACATCCAGATCCCATTTTCAGTTTAGAGAAATATAACTTGTGAAAAACAAAAGTACCGAAAAAAAAAAAAGAGTAAAATATGAAAGAAATGCTTTTTCCTTTAAGGGTTTTGACTTGATCAGAAAGACCAGGAACCAGACGAAGCCATTTCCTGCGTTATGTATACTGTGTCTAAGGGAGAAATCCGCCTGTGCTGTTCAGGAAAGCAAGCCATTGTTTCCGCTGCCATTTGACATTTCTTCTACAGAGCAATTGATACATGCACTCAAAGCTAATAATCTGGGGAAGTGTTTTTGATTTTTCTTAGATAGGTGCAGTATTCAAGTTTCAAGACAGTTATTTAAAAATTAGGGTGTTTTCAGCTATTTGTTTACTTTGAGAACAAGCCCGTTTGATGAAGGATTTATTGTGGTTGGCTGTCTTGAGTTGTCATGGTCTTTGTATAAGATCACCAGCTTTCCTCTTATTGATTCACAGGGCAGACCTTATTGTGCATTTTCCTGACAAATATTTTCCTTTCCTTAGGCAAAGCTGGGAATGCACCTGTACTAAGTGATATAGTTAAATGCTATAAATCCTACTGCCCAGAGTACCAGTGTGTTTCCTGTGCTGCATGCATCCGAGAACTCAGATCTTGTGAGCTTTTCCCATTTTAAGCATCGTTGTGAAAAATCGCATTAAAGCATGATCTAGCTGCCCCACCACACTTTGTGAGAAGGAGTAGCATAGTTGTCAAAATGGAAATACCTCGGTATTTCCTATACCATGGCTTTTGCATTTGCATAGTTTTGTATCTTTCCTATCAGATAGATACCTACCTTCATAATTTAATTGTTATCCAGTTAGTGATTTTGTGGTGTCTACTGCATGTAAGAACTCTGAGACAGTGTCTGTGGGCCACAGACAGAAGCTTGAACTCAACTTTCAGAAGTCTAGGAACCCTTTAGGGAAATGAGCAGTAAGAGGCAGAATGCAGTTAAGTGTTTGAAAGGAAGAGAGGGTCTTAAGATGACAAAGGTATAGTGTGTGTACGTAAGAATCAAAACTCAAGTTCTCACTTTTGTCCTGGATTGCTAAGTGTGGTTTTATAATAATAACTGCCTCAAATATTAGAATCAGTGGTTCTATGAGCCTGAGCAAAAAATTGTGGGAGATGAGAGCAAATTCCAATATTTGTAAGAAACAGCAGCATGGACTTTAAATCAAATAGATTTTTTTTTCTTTTGGTTTATAACCCACAGTCTTCAGTTTTGTTTTGTAGGTAATTGTCATTGATTTCTAGATGTAGCTAATTGTTTGCAGAAAAGATCAGGAAGATCCAAGAGGACATCCGTAGTTACATGTCCTTGTGACTAGTCTTTAACGTAAGTTGATGATTTATTATGCTCTCTGGTAGCTGGTAGGTCAAAATAGCATGCATCTGCTTTTGAGAGTGCCTTAACAATTTTGCAATCTCAAGCTGTATGTGGAAGTGAAGCTGTTTCATGTTTTTCTCTAAAAGTACGTGTTGCTTCCTTTAGGGACACCATGAGGAAGAATTCCTTTTACGTCATTTTCTGTTTCTGTCTTGCGTGTTTGTAGAGTATATTTTCAGGGGAATTCCTTTGATAGTCTTCATTGAGTGTCAGCAAAAGATATTATTTTTGGCTTCTGTCCTGATTAGCCCAGACATTTTAATGTGTGTTATGATGGGCTTCTTGATGGATTGTCACCTGCACCCTGTGATCAACTGAATCCTGGCCCCGGGAGTGAAACCTCAGTGGTGGAATGTCATAATTTCCCATCTTCTGCTTGATTAATACTTCCTTTTGAAACCTGAAAAGGGAAATGTCTGGAAGTATCCTTCAATGCACAGTCCCATCATGATGAGAAGGAAGACATGGTTTTTTTTTTTTCTTTTTTTAATGGCAAAGAATTCCAAGTTGATCATAACAAGTTCACTCAGGGCAAGCCATTAGATATCTTCCTTTTAAAAGAGAGGAAAGCAAAATAAAGACTGAAAGTGTTTTTTCCTAAAGTTTTATGGTCTCAAGAGCCTTTATTTAAATCTGAAAAATAATGGCCATGTATATGAGAATAAGCAAAATAAAATTGTTACATGACAGATGACAAAGGAACTTAGTTATAATGCGTGAAATTACATAGGTACCTTTAGAGTTGTGAATGTATCATAAGATGTCATGGGAAATATGCAATTCTTGTTTGCCCTTTATTTTTGAAGCATAGATAGAATATTTACTATGCCTGGAGCATTTTGGGTATGAAACCATGACATATAGAATTATTTTGTAAAGAACCCTACCCCCTTTCTATTTTAGAGACAGTGTGTTACATTTATCTTGCAAGCTTCATAGTAGATTTCATTGTCTTGGTAAGTATAAATATTTAGGAAATATTTGATTAAACTTCTGATGTTTACAGAAAGCATATTAATTGACTCACTATTTAATATTTATTGAGTCTAAAACATGCAGTGTCTCTTCTTCCAGGAGGCTGAGTATACTCCCTGGAAAACAGTATAATAAACACAGCTTTTGCCTTCCTAGAGTTAATCAATCATATAGTAAGATAGGCCATAGGAAACCATGAATAAATTGACCTATGATCATGACATTAGATCATTTTCTCCAGCAGCAGTAGAGGGACTTAGACCCTGGAATACAATAATACCTGAAATAACTCTGAGAGAATAGAGAGGAGAGGGGGACATTGGTCTAGCCGGAGAAAATAGTGCTGGTAATACCTTCAGCAGAAAAGAATTTCATTCATGGAAACAGTGAATGCTAGAGAAGAGCATCAAGGGCTGGGTATAAAAAAGAGCAAGTGGACAACAAAGAGAGTCTAGTCAGAGAGCTGTTTACATCTTGATTCATAGCAATGGAGCATCTGAAACAGAAGCAGCTGTTATGAGTGGACATAGTAGGGGAATAGGTAGTTGGGAGATAGGGATGGTAGGAAGGCTTTCATTCTTTATCTTTTTGTGCTATTAGGAACATTTGAATGTGTTATCTATTGATAGTTTTAAATTTGAAAATGGGAATGGAAAGCCAGATACAGTTTTATATAATAATATAACATGCTTTTTTCTTTGAAAAGAAATTTTGGCATCAGATGGAGAAATGCTTGGATGAGGCAAGGGGACATGACATATGACTGCAAGAGGAAGTGACTCAGCCCAGAGCACAGTCATGGCAGAAGCCTGGGAAGGGGTGGGTGGAGGTGTGTAGTTATGACATTTCTGCAATGACTGTCTAAGAATTATGGATCAGATATTAGGAATAGAGTAAGCATATAGTGTGGCTAATACAACTGTGCCTCTTGATGAAAGAGAAACCTTCATGGCAAGAACAAATTAGACATTTGTTTAATTATTGGAAAACTTGAGTTGTGTATGAAATCTTTTTTTTTTGTATGAAATCTTGAAGGGATGCCACCCACTGAGCAGTTGGCCATATGACCAAGCACCTTAGCAAGGGGTCTGGGTGGGAGATCAAAGTACAGGCATCATCAGCTGCTTATAGGTGGCACGTGGCATTCACAGATTTGATAGAGAAAGGGTCTGCTGGAGTGTGAAAGGAAGAAGTGGGTTGGGGCTCTTAGCCTTGCCCATCACCTCAGGTTGAAGAAGGGGAGGAGGTTGATAGCAGGAAGCAAGCTGGAAGAAGGCACTTTCTCTGAAGGACAGCATTCTATGAGGTGTGGGGATCCAGGAGACCCTAATCCTAGCCTGGTGACTGCTTCTTTCTCTCTCTCTCTCTCTCTTTTTTTCTTATTTAAATAGGACATCTAAAGTCTTAAAGGGTTCCTTCCTGACTTGCTTTTCTGAACCTCTCTCTCTATGCTTCTTTTTTTTCCTCCCTCTTTCCACTTCTTTCCTCTTTCCTTCTGGAGTGTTGTGGGTTGAACTCAAGGCATATTCTAGGATCAAGCTACATCACATCCCCAATCCCTGCTGAATGGATGACCTGATTCCAGCTGACCTGTCACCCAGTCTTGAGAGGAACAATGTTGAAGGCATAGATCAATGAAGCTGATGCCTTCTTTGAATTTATTCATCTGTAAGAGTTGATTGTACTTATAATATGATGTTTTATAATGGCGGTAATGGTAAATTTATTTCCTCAGTTGTGTTACACCTTAAGCACCAGTGCAACTATGGCAGAGAAGAGATTTAAAGTATGGTTAGGCTACAACCAATACTGAGGTAATGTATTTCCTTTAAAGAAATGGGAACAATAGATTTTTTTTTCTGTGTTACTTCTGTCAACAGCTTACTTTTTCTAGGGAGAGTGAAAACTCAATAACTCTGGTTGTTACAGGGTTAAACTGCCAAGTTCAAGAAAGTCACTGGGAAGGGAAAATAAGCCCTTATACAACTTTGTTAAAACAAGAACAAAGAGTCCATGGAAAGTACCAGGTGTGACATGGAAAAGATAAGGAACAAACTCTTCTGTGTACACATCACTCTTAGATTATTTAATGACTGGAAAGATGACCTCCACTGAAAGGTGTGGCATGAAACAGAACACTAATCACATACTTCACCAACTCTGATTTCCAGTGGGCTGGGTCCTGGCGCTGACAGTCAACGTGTCCATTGTAAGACAGGTTTATCTCTTGCATAAGTTCACCATTATCTTGGAAGCTCTGGTTGCTGGCAAGGTACCCTCTACCTGCAACCTCCTTCCCCCGCCCCTCTCTCTCTGTATGTGTGTCTCACCCTGTCTCTTTCTGTGTGTGTCTCTCTCTGTCTAATGCTTCTCTCTCTGTATTTGTGCATTTCCAACTCTTCTGTGTCTCTCTCTTCTCCTCAATAGAATTCAGAAACCTAGTATGACTTTGTATGTCCTTGGGCTCTCTTCTGGTGTGTGTGTGTTTTCCCTTCTAGGTCCCACAAGATTAGGTAGCCATTTGTGTATCTCTGCCTTGTAATTGAGATGCAGGTTGTGATTCCCCTTGACATCCATGATGAATTATGGCACCTGCCTTTTTCATTTTCCTATATCAAGAGATTAAAGCATTAAGGGCAGTCTCAAGCAATGAAATAAAATCTGGAATTAATTAACTACACCAAAGATGATTATAGTATGAATTAGGAAGCTCCTCTCAGCTCACCATAGCTACTACAATAAATAAAGGTATAAAAGTGAGATTTTTTTTTCTTTTAAGTCAGGGGTTAACTTTCAAATGAGCCTTTACCAACTCTATAAATACTTATTGGATTCTATCAATACCCAGTGTTTAACCTCATTCATTCTGCATAGGAATGTCTTTCCTTTCATGGTAATAGGAATCTGTTGCTGACAAAATAAAGACATGCACATTTCCTCTCAAGATTTCACTGTAATAAGAGCTATTGAACATCTATTATGAACAGGAACTTCAACACAGTGCCTAGTGTATAAGAAGGGCTGGCAGTGAGTTTCAGGAGAGGATTTGGCTGGGAAAAGACACGTCTATGAAAGCTAACTTTAAGAGAAGCGAGAGAAAAACACAAAGAGAGTTACAGACAAAAGGAAAACTCAGCCCCAACTACTGAGGAGTATTTCATTGTTTTGTATCTCATACTCAGGTATCAGGATGTTTTCAAAGCTGCTTCAAATTCTGCGTGGTTGACTGGGGAGATGGGAGATATTCTATTGACATTATTTTAGATAACTATGTTTGGATACTTATTTTACTTTTTATTATGTGTACATGTGTTTCCAGGTATGTACATGTGAGGCCAGAAGAGGGTGTCAGATCCCCCAAGGCTGGAGTTATGAGCCATCCTACATGGTTGCTGGGCAAACTCAGGTCCTCTATGAGA
Source organism: Mus minutoides (assembly GCA_902729485.2). Taxonomy (NCBI): domain Eukaryota; kingdom Metazoa; phylum Chordata; class Mammalia; order Rodentia; family Muridae; genus Mus; species Mus minutoides. The sequence goes on from LR755134.1 coordinate 159,718, forward strand.
GATATTCTTAACCTCTGAGCCATCTTTTCAGCCTCATGTTTGTGTTTCTAATATTAGAATAGACTTCAGATTGGGTCTTGTGCTTATCAGCATGAGCTAGTAGATAAAAACAGTATTTCATTATCATCTATTCACATGAAATTCTTTATATTCAATTGCGTTTTGTACATTTTTCTCAACCATTGGCTTCAAACAGAAGAAAACAATATTGGAAGTATACATACTTTTAAAAGACATACTGATAATTTTTAACTCTTTTTGGTCTGGATTATTCATATCTGAGGAGAAAGCTTGGTAAACTCATGCTAAAACTGAGTTAAGCCAGTGAACCAGTAAAGAAGTCTCTAAAAGAAACAGAAAACTATTTTGAAACATTGGAACTTGTGAACATTACTGGACTGGCCATTAAGAATACTTTTGAGTTAAGAATGATGCTGATTATTTAATTTAGTAGGCTCTTTGAAGGTTGAAGGACTGAAAAATTCCTTCAGATCCCATCACTCATGCATGAGGGGTAATGAAATTGCTTCCACTGACCAAACGTGAAAGGCCTTTGTGGTTTCTTGGACTGAAGGTTTCTATTCCAGAAAGCAACCATATTTCTTGCTGCAGACCCAGGCACTCCCTGTGACCCTGGGTGGACACTCAGCATCGTCTGTACTCATTGTTTAGAAGAACATCTTTCTCTTCTTGGGAAGGAACTGTTTAGTTGACAATCATCTGATATAGGCAAGAGCCAAGAGAAGAAAAGCAAAACCCCCCAAACACACCTAATCCTGTAGGAGTTGGAGGTGGGAAAGGTTAGGGGCAAAGACAAGAGCATAGCACCCCTGATTTGTTGTGTTTAGGATACTGCAAATAGGTTTCGACTTGTGATCATTTGAAAGACAGTGTAGAATTTTTGTAATACTGCTTTCACAAGCACTTCCTGTAGGCTTCCTTTGGCTGCTATAGTGCCAAGGCTCTGTCACCAAGGCAACAACCTGAGTTTGATCCCTGGAACCCACGTTGCAGAGTGGGATTGCTGACTCCTAATAGTATCCTCTCACTTTCACACATAATCTGTGGTATGGTCACCCTCATGAGTATCCCTCACCACCAACAACAAAAAAGTAGACAAGGAAAAAGAACTTGTGTTGGAATGCCCTCCCTATTGTCTTACATCACCTCCATTGTAAATCAGCAACTGCAGCATCCAGTGGCCCCAGAACATCTTCCATCTTTTATGTATCTCCAGACCAAGCCCGCACTTGGCATTTATTAAACACAGGTTGAAAAGGACCAAACAGAGCAAGCAGCAAGAGATCCACCTATCTGTTTGAAGAGAATTAGCCATTAATTTCATGGGCGTGTTTTCAGAAAATGATCTCAGTGTGTATCTTCACACAGAGAGGAAAGAATAGCAAAGAATTGACTAGTTTTGCAGGGACTAGGGCATGAGGCTGCTGATGGAGTCTGAGCTTAAACCTTATTGAGAGTATGGAATTCATCCAAAGACCATTCCTCCCACCCCTGCATCCTTGCAGCCACACACTGAATTCAAGGTCTTGTCTCACTGCATCTACTGCCCTTGTTCCCATCAGAAGGACTTGTTCTTCAAGCTGCAAAGGGACATACAGCAAGGGTGGTGTTTTTCAATGTGACTTTTTGGCATTCAGTGTCTTAAAAGAAACACTGTGAGGGGGATGGGTGTGGGGATAGCCGGGCCCCACCCCCATTTCTCTTCAATTAAGTACTAAAGAAATCAGAACAATATGAAGAGCCCACATATTAGGCTCAGGTCTGGTTCTGTTTAAATTATAAACAGAAATTAGGCAAGTTTGGTACAATCCTGGTTAATGAAAAATTACTTTTTCCTTCATACTTTTTCAAATTGATTAAAAAAATCATTCTTTTCTATGATGTAGAATGAAATATGACTTGTGCTTGAGACAAATAATTACCAACTATTCATGCTATGCTAATTATACAAATTTATTAGCTCTCCTTCTACTCTCTATTTAGCAAGAGCAACAGAAACACATGTTCAAGCTAAAAGATGCAGATTATAGAACAACCCCAGCTTTTTCATGGCAATAGGTGTGGCCACAGGGTTCAGTCTCTGCCTTCCCCAGCCCTTTGCTGTTATCTCATCCTGTGCTAACACAGCAACCAGGACTTTGTACATGAGTTTGTTTCTTCTTATTTTCTTACTAGTCTTCAAGCCACAAATACAGATTGCACAAGTTCAGCACACATTGCTAGAGGTAGGTATCTGTCTGTCTCTGTCTGTCTGTCCCTCCTCTCCTCTCCTCTCCTCTCCTCTCCTCTCCCTTTCTCTCCTCTCCTCTCCCTTTCTCTCCTCTCCTCTCCCTTTCTCTCCTCTCCTCTCCCTTTCTCTCCTCTCCTCTCCCTTTCTCTCCTCTCCTCTCCCTTTCTCTCTCTCTCTCTCTCTCTCTCTCTCTCTCTCTCTCTCACGCACACACACACACACACACACACACACACACACACAAAACTAACAAGCCAAAGCAAGAATGCACAGCTTATAGAATAACCTACCCCTTTCAAAGCTCATCTGCATACTTAAGCAAGCTGTACTCTTGTAGGGTTTAGTCTCCCTCCTTTGTTTTACCTCCTTAGTGATTTATACTCAAAGGAAATGGACATAAAAGGATCCCGTGTATGGGGTTTATAAATTTCATAGTATTTTTAGGCTGTAAATGAAGGATTAGTGCCTACCTTCCACCTGGGTATTATTCTTAATATAAATCCTATCAACATCTTTTCTTTGATTAGTATGAGTGAAAACTGTCATCAAAATTAGTGTATCATTTAAATATTAGAAGCATCTCACCTTGTGGTAATTGTATTGTATTGATTTTGCTAGAGCAATGGGGAAGAATTTAATTTAGTTTAAAATACGAATGATGTCCACACCTGCAAGCCATTATCCTGCCTCCTTAAATTTCAGAGTCTCGTTCACAGCATCTTACATTTCAGTGCTTTGTTTGGGGAGGGTGTTGAAAAAGTAAAATCCTAGGATGTGTCACTATTGCTGCCTCTGAGTGAGAAGCCACAGGCTATCACCACTGCTGCTGCTTATTGTCTGAATTAGGATTTTAAAAAGACATATTTTGCTCCAGTTTTCCCTCGAGTGGATTGGCTAACATCTTGCTTCCTGGCATAGGAATCACCAGTTCTCTTTATTTACAAAGTCCTGTTTCTGTGATTACTTTGCCAACTTTAAGAAGGAGGGAAGACTACTTAGACTGAAGAGGGAGAATCATGTCTGTCTAGTTTGACCTGATCTAGGTAGATGTTCACCCTTTGCTTCTGTCTCGTTTTCAGAGAAAAATCAAGATGCTGTCTGAATAAAGATGAGCCCTGTTATTTCTGATGGAATCCTGCTGACTTAATTTGCCAAGATGGCGGCATGCTCAGCAACCAGGGCTGTAGTTACGAACTGGACACTGAACCCACAGACCACTTATAAAGCAAGATTGCTTCAAGTGAATTCATTAGCTTGTGACAGAACAAGAAACAAGGAAAAGTTCATGTCTTAGTTTAGGACTACTTACTGCGTGAGGCCTCTACAAATCATAATATAACCCAACAAGGTGTTGGAGTGGCTATAAAAGCAAATAGAACCCCAGACTCCCATATAGAAGTGCAGTGACCTACTTTAATAGGGCAGTGGTTAGCTGGGCTGTACTCGGCTCTGGTTCCAGCTTGTTTGGGTTACTGTCTACATTTGGGGGAACTGTGTTTTATGAGAGAATTTCATAACTGTAGTGCTTCCAGGAAGCACAGAGACGGCAAGAGACAGCGATGTGGTATGGGTAGACTGGAGGATGGAGGAAGGCCTTATCTGGGAATGGAAGACACTTAGAAGGCTCAGGAGAACTCATTTCGAACAGAATGGCCAGGTCATCTTATTTACTAGTGCACTGCAGAGGCAATATTAACACTGTGAATATAATTCTTTAAGGGAACACAGAACATATCAACAATTGAGCTATCTTATGTCTACCTGAATAACTCAAAAGTGGCGAGATGGCACAGCCACACTATGCCACAGTTGCTGTGAGATTACACTGTCAGTCACTTCCCCAGGACTGATTTATTGAACAACCATCATTAAGGCTCATCTACCACTCCAAAGCTCTGGACTTAGTGTGGGAATTCCAAATCCATTATGGCATCTGTGATTTCTTATTATGAGGGAAGAGGCTCAGTCTTCAGTGACTCCTGTTCTCTTTGTTAGCAATTCGATCTGTGATTATGGCTCTGGGCTGGGCAGCTCTCGGACAAAGGTTATGCCTTCATGGCAATAGGCTGAGGGCCAAGAGATAGTGATCTTATATGGGCATAAATCTGAAATGCTCCCTGAAAATGATCAAGAATATTGTCAGAGCACATTGCCTACCTATAATCAAAGATTCAACAATGGCTCCTTAATCTCTGCATAGCTTCCGGGGAGATATGCCCAGACTGTTGAAAAAGAGTAGAGGGAAAGACAGGCCAATAGATGTCGGCATTTGAAGCACATGACATTTAGGTTCATAGAGAAGACTTCTTAAACTCTTTGTGTGTGTGTGTGTGTGTGTGTGTGTGTGTGTGTGTGTGTGTTGCGTATGTGTAATTCAGAGCATTGGGCATCTACTTTTACCACTTTCTACCTTGTTGTCTTGAGATGGGGTCTCTCATTGATTGGGATGCTCTCTATTTTAGCTAGGCTGGATGGCCAATGAGTTCTTGACATTTTCCCATCTGTACCTCTTAATCCTGGATTTATAGACACCTTAATTTTTCTGTAAGTGCTGGGAATTCAAACTCAGGTACTCGTGGTTGTAGAGCAAGCAGTTTTATCCGCTAGGCCATCTTCCCAACTCTTTCCAACTCAAGTTTTAGGAAAAGAAGCTTATGTTATTTTTTTTTATATCTGGTTATTTTGGGAACAGATAGGAGAAAAAACAGTATCAGGCTTTAATATACATGGACCCCCATCCAAAAAGGTGTAGATACATTAATAAATGCAGGGCTTTAATTGAATGATAACCCTTCAGCTTTCCTTCCTGGTTAGTCTGCTGGTATCTGGGATAGGGTTATTGGTTCAAAAGGTTCAAGAATTACTATGAATCAGATTCTGGTTTCATGAGCTTGAGATGGTATCTTAGTCTGGTTGGTTGAACTTTACTTTGAAAAAGTTTGAATAATGGGCCCAAGGTTTAGCTGCTTGGGCTGGTATAAAGTCAAAGCAAGCAGACCTAAGAGTGTGTTCCAAGCCTTAGTCTTCACTTAGCTTCCCCTCCCCCACACCCCACCAAGGACAGTTTGAACCTGGAAGAATCATATGGGAAAGTAGACGTCTGTAAGTCTGATAGGAAGAGGAGATCTAAGGAGCCGTGCCAAGGGTTGGGCTGGGCAGGGAGCATGGCCACACCTCTGTGCCTCAGTTTGTGTAATAGGTTTATAGTCTTGTGGGGAGAGCTACTGTTTAAAGTATTATCCATCTGTCTATAATAAACAGTGCTCTGAACCATGGTGGTTTTTGGTCTTGGGACAATGACTATAGGTAGACTATGGATTTGAACCACTTCTAAGTGGAAACTGGCATCCTGGGAAGCACCTAGCCACCACAGTTCAAACAGCAGAAACTTCCCTTTCTTAAGTCTTGGAGCTCTGTTTCTTAATCACTGAGGGAAAAAAAAAATGGCATTGATTTCAGCTTAAGGAACACCATGAGGTGAATGGGTCCTAGAATCTTCTATCCATGGCAATACAGGGGTTCATGTCTAAGTTTCCCCCCGTCATAGCTTGGAATACTTCTTAAAGCTTGTATTACTTTCATTTACTGAAACTAAACAAAGCTTAGGCAGGGCCCAGAGGACATTCAAAGCCCATTATAGCTTATTTCCTGAAACCCAGGATTCGCTCATCAAGGTGGAGAGACACAGGGAAGTGTCAAGTTTCCTTCTTAGCTAGGCCCACCATCTGCAAAGTTCTGTCTTTCCTGTTTGTGGAACGAATAAAAAAGTGCAGATAATTCCATGCCTCGGGTTGTATCAATGCTTTGGTTCTTAGTAGAGGGTGCAGCTATGTGATGCTTTAATCTCTAAATATCTCGAAATATTTACAGGACTTTAGGGCCACATTTAATCTTTAGTTTTAATTAAATAACATAATTTACACATTGAAAAGGCAGTTAAGTAGATAAAAACACAAAGAAACATTCTAGCTATGTCTCATAGAATTTTCAATGTGTATGTTGAGAAGTGTTCGGGCATCTCTTTCCGTCTAATTTTGTTCTTTGTAAAGTAGATAGTCTATAAAGACAGATGGTACAAGGTTAATCCACTCCTTAAATAAAAGACACATTTACAACACAGATTTTTTTTCCAAGAAGGAAATTTGTTCTTCTCCCTCCCTCTAAATTGCTCTTTATTAAAATGAGAAGTGTTTGTTCAGTTTTATTTCTCTCGATGCTGCGTGATGAGGTTGCCATCGATGATGTATAATCAGTTTTTATGGGTGATGTTCCCACAGCGGGAGTGGTTTGAAAAAGAGCAAGCTACCCTGTGCTAGACAATGCTCCTACTCTCTCTCATTGCACACCCTCTCCTTGTTTCCACCCAGAAGGGATTCATTGTAGGGCCTTTTCTAAGTATTTGAGACACTAGGGAGCTCACGGATCCTCAGTGGAAACTCTTAAAGTTTGGGTTTTGTCAAAAGGAATCATTCCTGTGCTAACATGGTAGGCTTGTTGTTCTCTGCCCCCCAATCACTTCCCCTCCCCTCTCCTCCCCTCCCCTCCTCCCTCCTTTGTTTCTGAGGCATTTCTTCCTCTTAGACTAGTCAGTCCAGATTGTCCTTACAGTTAAAGCAGATATGTCAAAATCTGATTTCTATTTGAATCATAAAAAAGATAATTCGTGCTGAACTTTGGGGTGAGTTTCTGACCTATCTCAGTGCTATTGCTTCCATTTAAAAAAATGACTTGTAGCAAGTTGAAGCCAAACAGCTTTTGATGGTCGATAGAATTTTTAATTGCGAAGATTTCCTCTGACGTGAGTGTTAATGAATGTCAAAGCAATAACATAAAAAGACATTACTTGTTTAATGATTGATGGAAAGAGAAGAAGGGGGAAAAACCAAGGTCCTTTGTCAGATAAATGACTACTGTTCGGTGTTCCTTTACCTGAGAATATCAAGAATGATCTCAAGATATGTAGTTATGGCCGGGGAGCTAAGGCAGCTGGCCACCCTGTTCCCTTTTATATAATAGCCACAGAAGGAAGGCACATTAGCATCTGTGTACCTGTTTGCTCCCTTGTGACTTTGACATGACTTTTCTTGAGTGGCTTGGGGCTGTGTCCTCGTTGAAAGCTTTCTTCTTTGTGGAAACTTTATTACGTGTGTATTTTATGCTTTGTTTATCTCTACCCTGATTTCTGACACTTTTCCTCCTTGTGAGCCTTTCTCACATGAGAGATTTTTACACAGCTCTGGGTATATAACATAGGGATATAGGGTGGACATATGCCAATAAGACACTACACAGAAATGCATCTTACTTAAAGTAACCCTTTAGCATATATAGAATACTCCCATTTACTACGGGCAAAAGCAAATCTGCACACTGCACACTAAAGGAGATGGCTGTGCTTGCTTAATTCTACATAAAGAATTAAATTGGGGCTCATTATTTGATACTGCAGGACAAAGAACATCTGAAAAAATTTTCAGTCGATTAATCATTTATTTACACTTAAAGATTTTTTTATTGTAAGTATGTGTGTGTGTGAAAGAGAAAGGTTCTGTATGTGTGCTCTGTGTGTGTGTGTGTGTGTGTGTGTGTGTATGGCTGTGTACAATACTGACAATGGCCCAGTGAGAGCCATAGATGCTCTGGAGTTGGAGTTACAGGTGATTTTGAGCTATTGGTGTTGAGAACTGAACCTAGGTTTTCTCGAAGAACAGCAAGTCTTGTGAAGTGCTGAACCATATATCCAGCCCTAATATTTTATAATTGTCAATTCTGAGAATGCCACTTCTCAGAAATATGTAGCACATAGAGGCAGAAGTATATCTCAAGCAACTTCAGCAATTGTAGAATAATCTGTCCTAACCCCTAGGCAAAATTTAGGTACTGATTTTTTTAAATAAAATGTATCTGTAAGTTCAACAGCATTAAAAAAGCATTAACACAGTAAAAACGAAGATATACTATTTTGATAACACTCTGGGGCACATGTTAGAAAACTATTAAAAATCTTTTATTTTCTATAATTAAACAATTCAGTTTTCATAAGAGCAGAACACTTTGTATAGACGGTAAAAATACTACAATACATAATCTATAAATGTATAGAACCTGAGCCCAGGTGTGGAGAGCACCATTCACTCATGTGTCGAGTTGTAGGAGCACCTGCAGTGTGTAGTGCGGATGTGTGCTCCTGCAATGCTCCATGACCAAGGGTTGCCATGAACCCCTTTGGAGACAGTTTGCAGGCTTGCTTTCTAAGTTGCTTTTGGTTTCTGTGAATTCCTAACTTTACTAGTGGTACCTTTTTCGTCACTCCACATCCAGGATGGTGGGGCTTAAAGTTTCAGGAGCTGGGAACTGTGGAGTGGCTGCTGCAGCCGCCGGAAGGCCATGGCTGACCATACTTGGCTCTACAAGTTCACATCAGTAGTCAGTGGCATCCAAGCCTCAAGGCTGCAGCTACCAGTGAGTCGTCCGAACAAAGTTGTGGAGTACCTAATGTTGGCTGAATAGTGTTGGAAGAATAAACAGTGGCATAGTTCAAATGTTCAACATGAACTTTACAAGATGCTGGTGTGGGCAAGGAACACCATAGGCCATGGCAAAAGCCTTCCACCATGAAGGTCACCAGGTGGGTTCTTGCTGTTTCACTTTTCTGGCTCTCTGGTTATTCCCCTTCCAACCTATCTTTGCGAATCAAACATGTTTTGTAATGTTTTCATCTATAGCTGGTCCAGGAAAGGCTGCTAAAGAATATTAGTGTGAGTGTTTATGGAAACCTGGTGTTGGTTTCAATTGGAAGCTGCAATATAGCTAATAGCTTTTGTCCTTAAATGCCGTGCAGTCACTGAGGGTAGAGGGTGAACCCATAAAGATATATCCTACTGACACATACTCAATGCAAAGCCATGGTGGCTTCTTCAGACAGTGTGTATCACAGCTGATCAAGGGCCTGCCTTCTGCTCTGCCAAGACCTCCTGGAGCTCCTGCTTGCTTTTCCTCACAGCTCTCTGCAGACCCAAGAGCAGGATGCCCCTGCCCTACCCTGAAGCTTTTCCTGTGTTCTGGCAGAAGAGTCAGTCTAAGATATCACTGTGATCAAGAAAGCCATGCCTTTTGAGTCACTGAGCCAGAGGAGAGGCCAAGGACAGAACCCCTTGCTTGCGGGAGGGTCTCTGGGTATCTGACCATCCCAGGGACTACAAAGAAAGACCTGACTCTAGTTTCCTTTCTCTTTCAGTAAGCATACACCTCACTTACTGGAACCTGGTTCAGTGAGAACAGTGTTCTGCCTGAACAGAGCATTGCCAAGTCAGGCCAGAGTGAGGGTGGTGTGGTTCCAGTAGACAAAACCAGTACAACCCATGACTGACATGTGACAGAGTACAAGAGTCTGGAACGGGAAGATCCACATCCTTCCTCCACTCCCCAGTTCCTTGCTGCAGCAGGAGCACTGGTCTCCTGTTCTCTGTGTACAGTGGTTTAGGAAAGCTGGCTTTGCTCTGCCTTTGTTTGCATTCGGAGGAAGCAGAGTACACCTCCGGGAATCCCAGGTGGAATGCACTAAATGAGAATCTAGCACTTATTCTGACGGCAAGAGGAAGAAGCATTGCCTAGCGGGTAAAATAACACCACACTGAAGCACAGCGACAGTGTGAGAGACCCTGCTGGCTGTCTTACATGCAGCCACAATGCTGGTTCTAAGACACCGTGGAAATATACCCTGCAAGCCAGAAATTTGTGTAAGAAGGTGTGGTAATTTCATTTATGGAAAACTTAGCTTTTCAGTACTTGGATTTCATTTCAAAAGAGATTTTGTATTTTCTAAATGCATTTTTTTCTACAGCGACATGTGTCTCTGGGATATTCCTGATACTACTGTATAACTTCTGAGTAGCGGGTTCAACTCCACCCTTTTCTACATCCAGGTACATTGACATTTGCATATGCTGCCACCAGGTGGTGGCAAATCCCTTGAGTCACATGTATTTTAACTTAAAAAAAAAATCCCATTAAATAAAAAACACTAAAATGTTTCTTTAAGTTATATCTTTAGATGCTCAATATGTAAAGTAAGTCAGCCAAATTACGATAGCAAGAGTGGGAGAGAAGTTTCAAAGCCCAGTGCCACTTGAAAATCCCCATAATACTCGTATTTTATCTGGCATTAAAATATGAACTATTTCTTCAAATAAAAAAGAAAACTTAAACAATAGAAGAAGTAATATTCTAGAGCAAGAAGAAGGGACAGGGAGCACTTCCTAAAGCCAGGAGGAGGATGGTGGTGGAGATGCTGTGAAGTAGAATTGTTTCTGCATGGGTGATGGGAGAGGCAGACAGGCTTGGGAAAATGACTCTGGTAAGCCTTTTCCTCTGGGGCTTTGTGTTGGTGGAGTTATGTCCTGCAGAAGCTTCTGAACGGAGTGCTAGAGTGGAATGCTGTAGCTGAACCCGTGATGGACGTGGTTTCATCAGATGATCAGATTCATCTTTGTCTAAATAGTCAACCCAGAGTTGTGGCTGGGTCCCCAGGTACAAGGGCCATGTCTTCCAGAGTGTGGGGTTCAAGGTGGCCTGCTTTCGATTTCTCAGTGCTCTCCTGTGTTGCTAGAAAAGGCAGAAGGTACGAGGCACAACATGCACAGACACTTGTTTTTACCACTTGTATAGGGTGATTCTCCATGGCACACATGATCAGCGTTAGAAACTATGCCCCTCCACTGGCTAACTATTCCCTGGGAATACCTACACATACTGTCCCAGAAAATACACACACACACACACACACACACACACACACACACACATACACACACACACACACACACACACAGTCCCCATGTTGGCATGTGTGTGTGCACGTGTGTGCACATGTGAGAAGCTGTGTGTATATGGGGCATGACTATGTATTAGGACAGAAGCTGGTGCCATGTTTCTTGCTCTATCATTCTCTGACTCATGTCTTTTAGCGGGTGTGTTACTGAACCTGGAGATTACTAATTTTTTTTTTGGTCAGACTGACTGCCAGCAAGCCCGGGGATGCTTCTGTCTGTATCCATCAGAGTGGGTTATAGGTGTGCCCAGTTATGCTGCTTTTTATGTAAGTATTGGAGGTTTAAGTTCTGATTCCACATGTTTCCACTTTCCACTGAGCTGTTCTTCTATCCATCCATCAATCAAATCATCTTTAAAAAACCAAGCAGTAGCAACAGCAACAACAAACAAATACTGCTCTTGACTAACTGTAGTAGCCGAGTACAGAAATCTAATTATCCTCCAGCAGGAAAACAGAGGAAGGGTTCACTGGCAAAGCAAAACAAAGACCCCACCAATCAACCAAAAAAGAAACTCCAAGCGGTGGTTAATGACCAACCAATAAAATAACCAGGCACCTTGAGTCATATAGTTATTGAAAGAAGGGAGGGGGAGAGGGGGAGGGAAAGAGAGAGGGAGATGGAAAGAGAGGGGAATGGAGTGAGGGAGGGAGGGAGAGAGGGAGATGGAAAGAGAGGGGAATGAAGCGAGGGAGGGAGGGAGGGAGGTAGAGAGAGAGAGAGAGAGAGAGAGAGAGAGCGAGAGAACATGCTAGATCTCTTGATTAAGTACTAATTACTAATTAGTTTCTAGTTGACATGATTGACCAGGAGAAAGAGTTTCATCATGAGGAAAAACTGACAGGAACACTGGAATGAATATGAACTCTCCTAAGGGCCTGGGCTGAAAATTCTCTATCAACTGGGGACTACCCCAGTTCTCACGTGTTATCTGGGGCCAGCCAGGGTTCACTGACTGGAAAGCCATAGCAGTCTCTCATGCACCCAAATGGCAAACCTAATATGTCTGGGGGAACGTCCCTGCAGTCTAGAAAAATTCTGCATATTTAGGGAACTTTCTAGTAAGTCAGAAGACAGGAACACAAGACCAAAATACATAGTGTTTGGTAATGATGATGACTGCTCTAGAACACGGAAGAAACATAGTCAACAAACGTACTAGGTTCATCTACTTGGAGAGAAAATCTGAGCATTTTTCTCAAGGATACCAAAAAACCTACCAGAGTGAGAGCAGACAAGTGATAAAGGACCTACAGAAGGAGCCAGCTGGCTCTAGCAGGAGACTTTATGAACTAGAAGAGCAGCCAGGTATGCAAAGAGTCTATCCCACCCAGGGGCTAGGTGCAGTGTTGTCTGTCTGTATGCTCACACAACAGCAGCAAGGCAGGGATGAGCCCACTCAAGGATCCTTGGGCAGGAGTCCTTGATAGTAGCTCTACACTTTGCTCTCACAATGTAGCTTTTCTCTCTGATTCTGTCCATTCTGTTCATTTGTGTCAGCTGCTTCTTCCCAGAACTGAGATTTCAAATTATACTCATAAGCCACCTATTGGCAAGTAATGGCAGTAATGACTATTGGTGTGTAGCCTACAGTTGAGGTCTTGGCCAAAACAACTCCACTGTGCTAGGATTTGGTGGCCTGTGTAGTCCCCTTTCTCTGAACTGACATCCTTCATCCTAATATCTGTAATTGAACATTAATAAACAACACCACCCAATATGACCACAGGGTAAGAGTTAGAATGCCGTATGTGCTTCTGAGCTCAATATAATTCGATCCAGGTATGTTTCCATTCCCTGGGGTACCTTAAAATACTCTGCAGTGCCTGGATTCAGATCTTCAGCCTCTTATTAGGCCAATGTGGTCAACTATAACACAATAATGGTTTCTATGTAGAGTGAGCTCCACCAGAAGTTACCTTCCCCTTCCCTCTGCTTCCCTCCCCCCCTCATCTCCCTCCCCTTTCTTCCCCATCTCCCTCTTATCTTTTGGGGCTCTCAAGATAGCTCATAAAAACCTTTAGTCTTTAAAAACCTCTGTGCTGATTTTGCCTTTGATGCTTTAGGGCAGATACTAGAAATCACCTTCTTTTTCTAGAGTTTGCCTGCACAGAGAGAAAACAAGCAATCAAAATTAGGATCCCCATCAGCTAGAGTAATAGGTTTCAGGGAGAGAGGCTGCAACAACCTCTGATTCCATCGCAGTGAGTAGCCACTGAGTAATCTTCCCTGAGTCCAACCTTTTAAGATACAAAGTGCCCAACTTGTGAGCTGATGAGTATTTGTGGTCCCATGCAGTGGTCACATTCCATGCCTCTTCCACACGCATGTTAAAAAATGAATTTAAAAACTGTGCATCTGTTTAAGCAGATGTGAACACTTGTAGCCTTGTCCAAAGTGTGTAGTGTCCTTTGGCACTGTCATGTGATCAGGCTCTGCAGACTGAGCCACCTAGTTTCCAAGGCAACTCTGTTGTTTAGACAGAGAATCTAATACCTGGCATGAAGCATGCAGAGTAGCCATCTGCACCCAGATCACAACAAAGCCATCTTGCAGCAGGTCAGCATACGTGCAACACCGACAAAAGCTGTTCAGAAACTTTGGGATGTTTGTGGTTTGAAGCAAACCCCACTTTTAATGATGGGATCTGTAATGGTAACTCTTTCAAACAGCTTCATTAACTTCTCACTTTGAGAAGCCTTGGCTTAGGCTAGAAGGGAAACCTATTTCCTAGCTTTTACTGTACTCTGTACCAGACAGTTACTCACTTCTTTCAAATAGAAACTGATCTCCCTCAACCAGCACATTGAAGTATTTCTAAAACAGGATGAAGAAGTTAAGAAATCTGAGCATTTTGCAAGGAACTCAGAGGAAGGTAGGTGTAGGCCACATTTTAGGGTAATTATATTTACTGTTTTAAATTAATAACTATTCTAACCTTTTACAATATGCAATGTTATAATTAGTCATAAGATATGTCTGAATCTTCCAGGAACTCAGTTAGCCCTTAATGCAGTGGTAGTTGAGTCTTTAGGAGAGAGCAATGGGGGACTAGACTTACTCAAGTGGGAAAATGAAGGACAAAGTGATTTATGGACTTTTAATAATATTTATTTTTAGTTCTGAATGAGTGTGTGTGTATGTGTTTCTAAGGATGTGTGTGTGTGTGTGTGTGTGTGTGTGTGTGTGTGTGTGTGTGTATACATCATGCATATGAGTATAGGTGCCCACAGAGGCTAGAAGAAAGCGTTGGATCCCCAAAGCTGAAGTTACAGGCCATTATGAGCTGCCCAAGGTGAGTGTTGAAATCCAAACTTGGGTCTTTCTGAGGAGCAGCAAGTGCTCTTAACTGCCAAGCCATCCCTCCATCCCCTTATTGACTATCGTTTGAATAATGAACGTTTTCCATAAGGAGAATGGTGTGGTGCTACTATTTGAATAATTTGACATTGATTTCACCCAGAGGACTGAGGTCTTGGGTACGAGTGACTGGAGGGTTCCCTTGGGTATATGGCATTCAGGCAAGAATCGTTCCCAGATCACCAAAGTGGCAGGTGTAAAGTCACAGGAGAAAAATGTGCTGGAAACAGGAGAAAAACGCCCTAAATATGCTAGTGGGCTGTGCCGTGTTTATTTGACTCTCTTTTCCAAACTGAGAATTGTCCAAGAAGAAGGATGAAAACCATGATATCTGGTATACTTGTTCCATGCCCCTACGGAGCTCAGTGAAACAGTAAAAATGAATTTTTGTCTAACCAGAAACTTGGAGAATGATTTTTAGACATTAAAAAAAAAGTGTATAAAACCGTCATGTTTGTTTCCTTAGGTGACTTTGTTTATTGAATCACTTGACAGTTTTTAAAGACAGATCTCCTCAGTATCTGAGACATATCAGTTAAAAAAGAATCTTTGTGTGGGCTGGGGAGATGGCTCAGGGTAAGGCGCTTACCATGCGAGCATAGAGACCTGTGTGTCGGTCCCCAGGGCCCACATAACGTGCCTGATGGAGTAGCAGGCCTCCATAACCCTAGCTCTTGGAAAACAGACAGGAAGATCCTGAGAACTTGCTGGCCAGCTGCTCTACCCCAAATAGCAAGCTCCAGTCCAGTAAGAGACTCTGCATATGTCAATAAGGGAGGGAGGGAGGGAGGGAGAGAAAGGGGGACAGGATAGAAGAAGGCACTCTCAATTTCTGGCTCCATGAATACATATACTAGAAAGCATATTTACATGTATGTACACACACATGCACACTCACAACTCACAAACTCATATACATCTGTATTTGTGGCTGTCAGTGGTTGTCTCTTCTCAGAGCCAAGTCTCAACACTGATCAGTTCCGACTTCCTTTGTAATGTGTCTTATGAGTGCGTATCCACGGTCAATTTAACTTTCCTTATGTACTTTCTAAAGTTGACTTAAAATTACGAGTTAATCTACTACGTCTTTGCCAGTGGGAGATATCCATGGAGCCAAGTTATAAGTCTATGCTATTACATGATGCCATTTTTCAAGATGGTTCCATCTTTCAACATACAGATCACCCTTTGATTGGCAGGTCATTGTCTTTTCTCCAAGTCAGCTAATGTTTTTGTTTTTTCCAAAAAATATCATAAGCCTGTCTCATAATCTATAGGGACTTTATTTACATGAGAACACAGAAAATGTTCTCTTGTTTTTAAATTTATTTTAATTTTTTAAAGGAATACTTTATGAGGAAAGGACTTCTCTCTCCACACACTCTCTCAAACCCTATTGTCTGGAATGCTTTTGGGGTTGGCAGATTTAGTTAGCCATGTGGCTTTCTGCAGTGGATATGAAATAGTTAATACAGTTCTTGGAACCTTCCTTAGAAGGTGCATCTCCAGGGTAGGCTTGCCAGGCTACGTTGAATTATGTTTCATTATCCCAACAGATTTTTAAAAATCTAACTTGGTATTAAGTTCTATTTCCTATATGTGAGCTGTAAGGAAATAACTAGTTGGGTGTAAGTTGCTTTCTCAGGCTCTGATGCAAAGGCAGAATTCCCACTTCCTTCCTAAGTAAGTTGAGCTCTTTTCCTACCCATTCCCAGAACTACAAGTCTCATCAGGAATCCCCTTGTCTTCCCACCACACAATGACCACTGGATTCTTGTTAGCTCTTCCCTGGTGGGTGCGCATGCCTAGTAAGAGCCGAGGAGGCTTCTAGGGTAGCTCCAGTAGCAGTTTGTTGAAAGTATTTGCTGAAGCAGAAAGGGCCCTTTTTTGTTTTGAAAGCATGTTAATGTGATAATGAAATGCACAAAGCAAAGAGGTTCATCCATATAAATGGGTCATTTAAATAATGAGCAAGGAGGAAGGATGTGGTTTGATGTCAGTACTGATTAATTAGGACATAAAAATAAATAACCAGCCCCACACTGGCCTCCTCCTTGAAGCAGACTCTATTAGTGGGCAATGAAGTTAATGCAATTGACAATATAATTACAGGTTAGTGAGCAGACCAATCCATGAAGAGGCTCTTGCCTCTCTTTACAGCTTTAATCAGCTAGATAGCCTCGCTCTATTACCATTCTCATCTTTACCTTGCTAATCATGTGGTCCTTTTTAGAGAAAACTAGTGTTTGCAACTGGCCTCTTAGAATGCACTGGCTATAGATTGATGCTATCATTCTAGATGGTCAGTCTAACCAGCATTCACTACAAGCCTAGCATATGATACTAACGGTTCACACTCATGCTAGTGACGGTATTAGACCTACTCTGCAGAGAAAGCTGATGGTGTCATCACCTACTTCTCTGGACGCTTTTGATCTCTCATATAAAATGTTCACCAAGTTTCTAAGGTTTGACATTAGTGCCGTGAAGGGGTTAACCTTGAGGCAACTTCAAAGAATCTTTTTTTTTTAAACATAATCACAATAGAGGCTAACACAAAAGTAGCTGAAAGTTAATAAACAACTCAGTATCAAATACGAAAGGAACACCTAACCTGAGATCCACAGCATTGATAGAGGAGGATAGAGGTCACTAAGACTATTGGAAGGGCATGTGGAATAACACACACACACACACACACACACACACACACACACACACCAGGTCAAACCACCTTACACTGACAGAGATAATTCTACCATCACATAATATTTCCAGTAAGCATGAATGAATTTGGTCGACATTTTCTCCCTGTTATGAAAGCATGACCCTACTGCTGTTTGTGGCTTAGAAGGTTGGCTTATGTTAGCTGGGGGTGGGGCGGGGATGGGGCTATCCCCAAGGAACCAAATTCATCCCCTTAGAATTTCTGCAATGTCATTTTCAAAGACCTGTTTTTAACCTTTACCCTTTCAATGTGAAAATAACTTGTTAGGGTTATGAAATTCAAGAATAAACCAAAATGGAATAGTGTTTTTGGAGCTACAGAAGGAAAATACCACTCTTCATATTTTAGCAGTAGTAAGGGGCTTTAGGTCCTCTTTTAAGATTTATGTTTCCTTTATTTTTTTCTGCATAATCCCCAGGTATCTAGTACAAAGTAAATTATCAAAATTTGTGTGTGTGTGTGTGTGTGTGTGTGTGTGTATGTGTGTGACTAAAATTTGTCCCTTGTCTTTCCTCTCTTCCCCTCCACTTTGTCTCTGTCTCTAAAAACATGGAGAAATCAGAATTTTCTGGTTTTTTTCCCCCCACTGTACAATGGTTCTTTTGTATTCTCTGAATCCAGCACTCAGGCAAGTCCTAATGTCTTACTGTTTTATGTCACCACTGAGGTAGTAGTGACATGCTGGCTGCTGATGAATAAATATATTTATCTGGCTGCTAAACCTGCTTACACATTTGAATCATAATGAGCAGATGTTAACAATTACTCTAAATGTCTTGAATATTTTGTAAAACTTTTATCAGACTTAGGGTAGTTTATTGATTTAGTCGGAAGCATGCCCTGGACACAAAACATATTGTCATTTGGGATTCCACATGGGTGGAATGCACATCCATCAACATTTTAAAATCAGACACTAGTGCCTTGCTTCTAGAACCTTCTGAACAATAAGTCTCTTTATGTTCTTCCCCTTTCCACACACAAGTATGTCAGCATTTTTTGTTAATAGAGCAACAAGTATATCAGCTACTAAATTTTCTATAGCCTCATCTTTTGCTATACAAAAAGTAGAAAAAAATAATGTATATGTGATTTTTGACATCAGGCTTCTGCATTGTAAGTAAATAATGTAACCCAGCACAGTAGAAATCACTTATGCTTGTTTTTTTTTTTTAATAACAAATGAACAAAAATCTATATTGCCATTTTTCTAAATACAGACATGGGTACACACACACATACACACACACACACACACACACACACACACACACACATTCTTTTTTGGGGGGAGATAACTTCAAGCCATTTTAGTTGAATTGATAGAGGAAGTCACTTTGAATTCAAATATAAAATAAGGTCATTCATCATGTTAACAATTTAATTACCGGGGCATATATTTTTCTAGCTAGAAAAAAAAAAAAGTCCTCCTTTATTTGTTGTGTGTCTTATTGCAGAGTGGTTGCCTGAGGACAAGGTGATTGTCTTGGGCAGGCCTTGTGGTAAGAAATGAAGAGATAGGGAGCAGATAAGCCGGTGGCCTTAGGCCTGCTTTCCTTCCAGACCCTTCCAGGGCTGTTTGCTGGAGGCTGCACCTGTAAGAGTCCCTGTCATCTTTGTGGCAACTGAGGAACGGTAACTGACAATGGGGCTGAAGCAGGCAAAGAGCTGAAGCATAGAATGAAGGGGAATGTGCTACGCCTGCCTTCCCAGGGCTGTGATGAGGCACTGTCTCAGCTTGGAGGCAGCCATAGTCTATTTATTGTTCAGGGTTCCTGGAGGAGGCAACGCAAACAAAGCACCTTGCTGTGTGGGCGCCGGCCGGCCTTCCTGTGATTGCAGGTTAAGGATCATTTCAGCATGGAAACATGAGACCAGGATAAGGGAGTTAGTAACAGGGGAGAGTGAAACCTGCTTCTCCTGGCTCTGCCTAGAGTGGATATCTGCTGTGGCTCTCCCTTCTTGTTTCTTATTTGCATGGCCCAATCACAGCAAATGCCACCCAGAACAGTCAAGAAGCAACCATCATTTGCCTTTGGAGAGTATAGAGCATGGGATGAATGGTAAATGTTCTTAATTGTACTGCTCTATGTACGATGGTGTTTGGCTGTCGTGCTTGGATTTCGTTGCTTACAGTGGGTACTGGAAAGGAAGATGTTCTGTGTTTAGAGGGACCACATAGGAAAGAAAAAAATTGAGTTTCTGAATAAAGGTCTGAGAATGACACATATAACAGGGCTCAGGTGATGTGCAGATGGAAATCTTTGCTGGTCAAACTGGGTTTGTTATCAACCTCAGAACATGCAATATATTCCCTCTGATCCTACCCAACAAAGAGCTGGAGATTGTTCTCCATTTAGACAAAGGCATGGGGGTTTTTCCTTAGCACATTGCATTGAAAGTGTTTCTGAAATCACTGCCTACGGCACAGACAGGATCGAGTTTTCTTATGGGATCCTTGATAACTTTACAAAGGCATCTGATTTTCATAGCGAATGCATGTTTTCATAAATGGAAACAAATAAAACAGTAGGCAAGGCCTTTCTCAAATGCTTGCCAAGTGTATTAAACACACAAAAGTACATTCACAGCGAAAGTTGGTTGAAAACAGCTGTTTTAAAGGATTTGGGGTGAATGCAGCTAATGGCATCATTATGAGGCCTGAAGCGAACGTGTTACTGATTACACCCCATTAAGACATTGGAATGTGACACCCCCCCCCCTCAAGAAAACGCCACAGCAGAGGCATATGAACAAGAAATACCAATCAACCCCAAACACTCAGTTAAGACTTGGTCATATGCTATGATTCTATCTCTAAAGATAAAACCCCGGGGGGGGGGGGGGGGGACTGAGAGAACATCTTATCTCAACTAATCAGCATTTTTTTCAAAAAACAATTGTTTGAGTGGAGGTTTCCTTGGCTTCTTTCACCTTTCCCCTCAACCAGCTCTGTCTCTTTCAGTCTTGGGCTATGCTGAAGGCATACCAGAAACCGCATGTGAAGGAAGTTTGGATGGCTACTTGCTAGAACATGCAAAGCCAGTTGACTGGGTTGTTTGAATATAATGCTTATGGAGTCCTAGGTCAGTGCCTTCAATGATGTGTTGAGCTTAGAGGCCAGCAGTGTCTTTTGTGGTGCAAGGCTGTGCTGGGACCGGGCATGGGAGGTTTCATAAGAACCAGGGGATGAACGCCATGAGAAAAGCATTTCTGGGTCCTGCCACATGGCCATCTGCCTGAGCTTCCTGCTCACTACAGACTGCAGGGTTTTACATAGGCTGAACCATGGCCCAGGCTCCTCCTGAGGGCTCCTGGGGTGTAATGTGGGAAGGAATGGAAAGCTTGATACTTGGTAAAGAAAAGAAAAATAAAGAGCTTTTTAAACTTCTTCCACGTGTCTGAAGGGAAGGGTCAGATTTCTCCTGGTGATGAAAGAGTCACTTCCAGGCACAGCCTCCAGTCACGCCATGAAGGCCACATTCTGGGTCATGATGAGAAGGTGAACTTTTCCTCCTCCATTTCCAGAAGGGCAAGTCACTGAGATGTCTAGAATGCTAATATTTCTAGTAACAAAAGTGTCCTAGACCCACACAAATCTGTGGTCACACAAACATAAGAAATAGTAAATGATAAAATTATATGATATGATTTATTACTATTACAATTGTTATTACTGTTGTGAAAGAGTCTTATTGCTTAGCTCAAGCTGGCCCCAAAATTGAGATGTTTCTGCATTAGCCTCTCCAAGTGCTGGAATCACAGACACATGCCAGCAGTCCCAGAAGCAGTGGGACTTTCCCTCAATCACTATAATGTGTAGTTCCGTTTTTAAGGAGTGATAACGAGGCCCATTATACATAACTTCTGTGAATAGCACACAGAGAACACAATGTGACGTGCATCTCTGCACTGGCAAATGCACATACATACATGCATCTTGGATGCCCACATATGTTTTAAGGAAACGGAGGTCAACATTCATGTCACAGGCACCCCTTGGGGACCTAGGTCTTGTGTGAGAGTTCAGATGATGAAATAGGCTTGATTATTTGTTAAGGGATAGGAATGTTCCGGGTGGGGGTGGGAAGATGCTTCTCTACCATGTTGAAACTTGGAGACCCTTAAGATTAAGCTAAGACAAAAATAGACTTTTGGGGCTAAGGGGCATTCCTGTCCTGAGTAGGCAGGGATCCTTGTCTAAACAACCAGGATTCCCTCAACCCAGAAGGAGGTGAGGTAAATCTAACCTTGAGAATGAAATGGTGTTTGTGTGTCATACTAAAATGTCTAGGAGCATTGGGTATCAGAATATGAGGACCTGGGCGCTAGTTTTCCTTCAGCTTAGTTCTGAGTATAAAAGGCTGCGCTGGTGTGTGGGGTCCCGATGGGCTGGGCATGGAGCCTGGCACCAGCGCTTGGCCTGTGCACCTGAAGGAACTGTGTGTAACTGGGCCATGCTTCACAAAGCGCCTTTTGTACAAGCTGACAGTGGAGCAGTGGAGCCGCTGATAAGCTTATTGCACCCAAACTTTGATGTCACAGATAAATCTATTATTGATAATGCTGCGACCATGAGTCTTGGGAAATGTTTTTGATAACATGACACAAATATTAGTATTACCAACTATCAGTAAAATTTATTTGCCAGAAAGAAAAGACATTTGAGTTTGAACAAAGGCACTGGTGATAGGAGGCAGCTTTGGGGCCAGTGACTATGTAACCGCGTCTCTGCTTCCTTTTCCACGAACTGTGGGCAAGGTGAATGGTTTTAAGGAACTACCATGTAAGTGTACTCAAAAGGGATGTGATGACTTAATAGTAAAAGTGGGCTATTGTCCTTTAACAAAGAGATTCCAACAAAACTATACCCTGAGGTTCTGGAGATGAGACCTGTTCTTAGATTTCTCCTTGACAGATGACAGTGAGGTGGAGACTGTCTCATTCTCACATGACTTTTTAACATTTTTATTATTACCAGTATTAATTATTATTATTACCAGTGTGATTGATTTTCTTCCTTTATGAGAACTATTTTCTATTATTATATCTATAATCTTAAAAAATTTATATGCATTTTCTTTCCTCACCTGCCTTCTCTTTTCTTGTCTATTCTACATATCTATGTTCTAAATGAAATTTACATTATCAGTGACAATAAAGAGACAATATAGCCCCTGATCCTGAGTAACACATGGATCATTTGGTTTAAATTCTGGAGGTGATTGAAGGAGGCATATATGATGTCATAAGACTTTCCACTTGTTGGACACATTTCTCATTCAGAAATCAAAATGGGATCCTCAAGGTGTATGCTCACTATGCCAGGGGTTGCAGATGATGGTTCATGGAGGCTCTAGAAATTATTGAAAGCCATTGCTGCTACTTTGATACCATCTTTTATTCCTATAACATACCAGTGACCAGGTACCCTATCATACTCCACATCTGGTTAGGATAAGCTCTGTGGCCTTGTTTAGGACACGGGGCTGGGAATGAGCACTGTCTTTTTCTATATTAGAGAAGAAGAGGTTTTTATAATTAATAGAATTAGATAACTAAACTCTTCGCATATTGTCTGAAAATGTGTACCTTTGAACATTCCACACAAAGGGCTCAAAGAGTGTTACACAAAGTGACTGTTTTGTCAGACAACAAGAACAAGATGACCTTACCTCTGTCTAGTTGCCCTTTTCAGTTAACATTAGGTTATGACAGCTACAGCTTATAACTAACCTGCGTATTTTGCTGGGTTTTATGGAGGAAAATAATGGAAATTCTAAGAAGTGCATCTAAGAGGAGCCTGGGCCTTCTTCTACACCCTGAGATTCGGAGTGTGCCTTGTCTGAGACCCACCTGAAGACCCTCTAAAACCCAGGCTCTCAGCCAGCAGTTTGAAAGTGGGAGCTGACAGGTCTACATTTCGAGTGGGTTCCCAGTCAGTGCTGATACTTTTCCTTGCAGACAGTTGAGTAGACAGAGCCTTCCTCATTACAGCTTCCTGAGTGACTGGGTTCAGGACCACTTAAATGAGATGGCTCAAATATCAAAGGTTCATCATTATGCCCTGTTAGAGGAAGAGGCAAAGCACGAAGGCCAGGAAGAAGAGTTTGTCATCCTCCCTCCCATGCACAGCTCTCCCATGCACAGCTCTCCCATGCACAGCTCTCCCATGCACAGCTCTCCCATGCACAGCTCTCCCATGCACAGCTCTCCCATGCACAGCTCTCCCATGCACCCCCTTTGCTGCCACTTGCACATCTCACTTTGGGCTATTGAGACACCCCTTGGGAAATAGTTGGCATCCACTCTTGCCATCAGTTTTCTCCATTGCCATAAACCCATTCTGGTGCAAACACCATCTCACCATGTGGCATTCACTGTTAGTGAGACTAGAGGATTTAAAATAGGATGGAGAAGCCAGAGGGTCGGCTGTGTGTGCAAAGCACCTCCATTTTCAATAGGAAATACTGCAACTTTTACGTCACTCACCTTGGGATCTCACATCTGCTGCAGCTGTTTGTCTCAACCCTTTCCAACTCTAGCCTACACACCCTCCATCTTGGCCGTCTCCTTACACAAATATAAAGTGTTTGCTTTTCTGCTTCCATGGAATTCCATTTCTAAATCTAATTCTTTGCCAGGTTTAACAAGACAAGCTTTTACAATTTTTAAATGTGATTGTTTGCAAGGAAGTGTTGGGGTCTTAAATTGTGTGTGTGTGTGTGTGTGTGTGTGTGTGTGTGTGTGTGTGTGTGTGTATGAGCACGTGAATGCAAGTGTATGCATTCTCTGTGTTTGGTTAACACCTGGCACTGTTTCTCACAGAATGAGCACGCCATAAATATTTACTTAATGGATATGGTGAGGTGCCTGGTGTAACTACAGTCACTGTTGGATTAGTATATCAGGTAGTAAATAGTAGGGAATGTAAAAGAAAGCAATGTAATTCACCATATATATTTGCCTCCATTTCACAAAAATTGTTCAATATACTTTTTGCATGGTTAAAGACATGCATGGAAATTATAAACATTATAGGAAAGTTGATTTATCTGATCTTGACCAATGACCTGTTAAAAATAACAGCAAGACATGCCTTGGACTCTAGGTTCTAAGCCCGACCTTGTGGAATGTTCCAGAAATTTTCCCTTTCCTTTCTGGCTTCTGTGTTTCACTCACAAGAGTTAGCATTTAGGTGACTCCTGGTTGATAATGAGAGTAGTCACACAAGTCTTGTCTCTGCCTCTGTTGTGTAGTTTCCTCTGTAGGACAACTGTTACAACCAAGGTCTCTGTGGATGAACTTTGAAAGGTGGTGCTTTTAAAACTCCTAAGCCTGCACCACAATGATGAAACACTAGTATTGCTTTTGCCTTTGTGGAAGCAACAAAATGTCAGAAAGCAAAGGGAGAAACTTGTTCTGTGGTAATATTATCATGCACTATGTTTTGTTTAAGAAGAGAAACCAAGTAACAACCTACTAGGCAACCTTATTGTTTATTAAAATGTAGGTGAATATTGGATTGAACTTTAAAACATTTAAATAAGCAGACATCAGCTAACTAAACAATTAGCAATTTCCTTGATTTATTTTAGAATGAAGCAAAAATGTATGTCTACAGTTCTATTTTCACACCTACAGACTTAAACCTATGTGTACTGCATTAAACCTATGTGCACTGCATTGAAACTGGAAATAGACCCTGAAGAACAAGTCATCAGATTCTAGATACAAGAGAAACCCAAAGGAAGATTGTAATGTGTAGTCAGGGGTAGCAATATGGGTCTAACTGGCTGAAGTCCTTGTTGTTATGGTGATGATTGAAATCTGCTGCCATTTTTTTGGATAGAATGCTTAGAAATAGAATTTGTAGACCATGGATAACAGCACACAGAACTGGTCACTTCATCTAACTATCTCAACACTCTAGAAATAATTGGACAGTTCCCAGAATCTGGCTTGTCTCTTCAAGGTCAGATAAACCCTAAAGCGGGGATAAGGCAGGGAGGCTGACCAGAGGAGAGCAAGTTTGTCATGTACCAGAAGCCTGCTACTCTCTCTGGGTAGAGCTGGCCCACACTAGCCTAAAAGCTGCTTTATCCGACTGCTCTGCTCCACCTTTTTCTTCGGTTGTCTGAATTCTAGCCCTGCTATCAGACAAAGCATCAGAGAATTGCTGAGAATGATCTCGTCGTTACATGGGCGAGTGTGCTGAAACTTCCTAGCCGAGCTCTGTGACCACGCTCAAAAACTCTCACATGCACCTGAGATTCCACTAATGCTTTAATTTTCTCTGTTGCCTTTTTTTTGTTAGAATTCCTAAAATAAATTGGGAAGCCACTAAGTTTTTATTGAGTCCATTTGGCACCCTGTGGTTTAAGTTTTACATTCAAGTGCTAAAAATAAATGTGATCCCAGCTAAAGGCATGTGGGGTTAGAACCTGATTCAAAAGGGCTGGACTTCTCCAATTATGCAAAATGACAAAACCAATAGAGAAGATTTTTTTAAACAAACAAACAAACAAACAAACAAACCCAATGAAGACCTGACAAAGAATTCTCATTCATGTCCAGGGGTGTCAGAGGCTTAAGGCTAATACAGTTCTTAATGAGAAAAGAGAAATAATGGAGCAATTGTTTATAAATCAATACACATTCTGGTGAGAGCCACAGACAATGAACTCTCCGTAGGATCCAGGCTATCGCCTGTGTATTACATGTTTCCAGAGACCTTTATTTTGCCTCAGTGACTCTGGGAGCCGCTTTCACAGTGTAGCACCTCTGATAGTTCCCCCACTAAGAGGAATCAAATTGGTTCACTTTCAACTCGAAGTGCAATTAAGAGTTCCTTAGGGTTAGGGAATACAATCCTGAGACTTGCATGATTAATGGAGTGGATTTGAATTTTGCTGGGGCAGATGGGAAAGGGCATCTCTCTGGGAGAAACCCTGGTTGGGAGTCAAGAAGAATGTTTTTGTGGAATGAGTTCCCTCGCTGAAGCCTTGTTTAGGGGTTGGAGCAGAGTTCACATCTGGGACCCCTTGGAGAATTCAGTACCGCGAGAACAGGGAACCAGGAGGAAGCAGAGGTAATATATTTTGAAAGGCTTAATCTGATCTTTTGCCTGTCTTCAAAGGAAGCGTCATTTGTAAAAGACACGCATGCTCCTGAAGAGAGGGCCCCTATTAGGCAATGCAGAAATAATAAAAGACTGTCTGTCCCTAGCCTCCGGAACAGGGAGCGGGGAGGTAAAGGGACTCGCTCCGTGCTCAGTTGGGAGAGACTGCTGGAGCTGCTCAAAACACCCTGTCTGTGGGTTTGTTCCTGAACCCTCTGTTCATAGAGCACAGTCCCTTCCCTTTGTTTCTGCTATAAATTAAGATATGTCTGACAAGGGGCTTCCACGTGGAACAGCTAAGTTCGAAGTCAACCGAGCGAAGTCGACTCTCATCCCCTGTCAATTCTCTTACCTCCTGGAAGTTTCCATCTTTTCTTAAAGTTAGGAACTCTCTCTTCACACGTCTTATTCTCAAGGAGGGTATATATTTAAGCTGCCCACCAGCTTGAAGAGTTCATAACCAACAGAGCTACTTGTAAGGAATGGGAAACAAGAAGAAAATCTCTACCCTTGATGGAGATCTCACTGCCTGTCCATCCTTTCTCTAATGCTGTGTTCCCTGTAATGTGGTTTCAAAAGATTTCTCATTTTTTAAATGAAAGTCGGCATCTGGACCCTAGAACTCATCTCTCTCTCTCTCTCTCTCTCTCTCTCTCTCTCTCTCTCTCTCTCTCTCTCCCTTTCTGTAGCATAGATAAGCATATATGTGTGGATCTTTCTGAAGTTTGTGTCTTTCACTAAATATATTGATCTTCATGCTGAGAACAAATACTTCAGTCGCTCACAGTTTGTCCCATACACTTCCCCAGCACTTTAGAACCATCAAATCATTTAACACAACTTCCAGTCATACTGAATGTGTCTGCAGAGAGGAGGGAGCACAGACTTGGGTATGGTATGTGGAGCTTCAGGCTGGCTTGTCATATATAGAGGATTTATGAACAAATTTGTAGTCCTGTATAATTTCTGTGTTAAGATGACTATTTCAAAAACAAACAAGGATAGGAGTTCTTCTACACTATAAAAACCTGTTCTTTCTTCTGCTCTCTTTTTGCTTGTTTCTCTGAGCTGATCTATAACATTATGTCATCGAATTCACATTGTAGACCAGACTAGCCTGGGACTTGGACTCTCTGGCCTCGGCTTTCTGAGTGCTGATTTGCAGACCTGTGCCACCATACCTGGTCCCTCCCTCCCTTTTAAAATTCCATCTGCCTTAAGGTCCAGGCTCAGTGGCTACTGCAGAAAAGGGTATATTTTATGTTACAGTGCTGGGTGAGGTGTTATGTGCATTTAAATAACTTATTCTATCAAACCTGGATTTTAGCTTCAGTAGTAAAGCCTCAAAAGTCACACATCTCCGTGGGTGTTCCCTAGTAAGAAGAAAGAATGTCATTTGCATTAAGAAAAATAACTTGTCATCAATGCAGTACAATTCAATATTATGGTTGACATAATTGTGAACATTTACAATTGTGTGAATAGCAATTCTCTTAATTTATTGCCATTTGACTAATTACAGTCAGCTATACTTTTAAATACTAGTGTTACAACCAACGCTACAAGTTGATCTCCTCTGTAACTCATTCTATAGCTTCTTTGGGCTTCTTTCTGGACAAGAGGACCAGTAGTATGGTAGGATTGCCCCTGTATGTGTGAGCATGTGGATGCCCTCATTATCAAACAGTTGCAGGGCAACAGGAAAAGAGGAAGGGGGTGAGATCAAATAGTGTATTTTAAACTGGCATTTGTATATCTTTGGAAAACTAAGATATTTACCAGCATAACAATGTTCCTGCACAGAAAATGACCTTGGAGCATTATCAAGCTTTCTTGCTCTCAAGATAGCTCCTTAATTAAACATGCAAGTCAGGAGACTTTTTCAGATCCTGGTCTACTGACAACACCTGGATAATGGCTTCAATCTTGAGCATATTCCCATGGTAAAATACGTTTAAATATGTATTTCTGTAGGAATAGAGAACGTTCGTGTAGAAGCTAGAGGCTGAGGTCGAGTGTCCTCCTCAATCATCTCACCCTTATTTTTGAGACAGGGTTGCTGCCTGAGACTGGAGCTAGCTGCTTCAGCTAGAATGGCTGGATAGGAAACCCTGGGGACTCTCTGGTCTCTGTCTCCCCAGTCCTGGGATTGCAGGCATGGACTAGCATGCCTGGCTTTGATGCTAGAGTTTGGATTCAGGTCATCATTTTTGGTCCCTAAGCACTTCACCATCTGAACCATTTCTCCAACTCCATGATTTAAAAGAAAGAAAAAAAAAAGATCTGGCTTTAGTGTCTGTACTTCAAGTTACTGGACAATATTTTAGCAGGTTCTTGGATGCTCTGACTGTCCCAGTGGGCCACTGTGTATGTGTAAATGTGCTTATATACATGAGGACTCACAAATATACACAAACATGTACACACTAACACACACATGAGCAGAGAAAGAGCAGAGAGACAGAGAGAGAGGGGAGGAAGGATTTTTTTTCACATGAAAAAGATTATAAAATAAACAATTGAGATTTTTTCCCCCTGAAACCATCACTTAGCTAAACAAAATCTTACTGATATTTTGCAAAATTTTCCTCAAAATCAGATTTGAGCCACAGCAAAACCCAAGGTTCTTTATGATTTGAATCTGCCATCCCCTTTGTGCATGTGTATGGGCCGCACCTTGTATTTTAGCATGTCACACATCAATGATCACTGCAAAGTTGGTCATGTGCCCTGGAGTCAGTGTTTGCTCCTAGAGTTCTGTGCAGTGATGAAAATCCAGCCTGTGTGGCGCTGCCCTTGGCGCATCAGTAGGAATAAGGACATCGATTTCGGATACTTTGTATTCAAATAGTCATATGTGGCTAGTGATACTCTGTTTAGCCCCGTAGCCATGGGTCATTTTGCCAGATTTGTGAAGCTCTAGAGAGCCTCGGTCATTTATGTTATAATAGCACTTTTGTTTGTAAGTACCGGTATTTAATTTGCCTTCCGAATTTGCATTCAAGTCGGAGGCTTATTTTAATGTTTCTTTCCCTCCACCCTCTTCCTTGTAGGATACCCGACCCAAGGCCTTATCCATTCTGGACAGATGTCCTGCCTTTGAGATGTGTCTTTTGATTTCTCCTGGTCAGACTCTTTGGCTGCTTTCAGCTAATGGGTACTTTGGACAACTTACCATTTAAAACACTCTAGTAACATGAAATAAGAAAATATCAGAGTCTGCAAGGCACATCACGAAGGTCCCTTCTCTATGATGGAGCTTATTTAGATCTCAGCAGTGATGTTTACCAAACACATATCCTTTCTTCTTTAAAAAAAATCAGGCATTATTTTAAAGTGACACTAATTTTTATTGATCTCTGAAGGGCTTTGGAGAGGTGTGACATGGTCCTTTATGCCTGTTAACCTTTAAGTACTTCCTGCACAGAGGCCCTCCTCCATGTAACCAGGACAGCACATGGGGACAAAGCCATCTTCCTTTAGCGTTTCTAAGAAAGAAATTACTGATAAGTGGCACTTCCTGCTGCCCGTGGGGCCTTTGAATGTGATTAGGATGAGCAACTATTCTCCAGAAGTGGATACATTGGAAAGCAGTAAATGTGGAGATTACCGGCTGCATACACCCCATCTTCACACAGGCCGCCTGAGATAATGCTCCTACAGAGGGACCGCAGGGTTCCCAGGCCCTCCACTGCTTCTCTTTACTCAGAGGCCAACCAGGATGCACAGAAAACACAACTGATACCACCTAGATAATTATTGACTAGTCAGTCGCAGCATAGATGGTGGAGACTGTGTTCTCTTCTCTTCCTGGTCATGTTCTGTTAACGCAGCTTGCTGGTTTCTATGTAAGAGCACGATGAACGTCATTCTTTGTGATGATACCTTCATCGAAAGAGGCACAGGTAATTTAGTTGAGGGCTTCTATGGTATGTGTGATTATTGTATCTTTGAAATCTGTGGTGTGAAGTATGTGAGGCGTGGGCAGAGATGCGTGTTTCAGGCACCCTGCTTTGGGTAGATGTTCTGAACTGTAAAAGGTGGCTGGTTTGTGACCAGGGGATCCTTGTAGAAAATGTGTTTCTATAAATGTTCAAGTGTTCCAATAGGACAACACGTGGGTAAGCTGAACACAGCCCACACATACAATTCCTGTTTTTCTTGGGTGTGCAGCCTGCATCTGTCTACCTCATTTTCACACTCCTGTGTTTGGGAGGCAGGTGCTTGGACAGAAGTTAACTGGGAGCTTGTTTCTCTTCACTGTTTCCTGACTGTGCACCACAATCAGCTCTTTCCTCAATTCTCCCACCCCCACCCCACCCCCTTGCTCTTCTTACCAGATGTGGCAGGAGTGGGTTGACCTTCTGCATCTGGCACTCACCCTGTGACCTTTCCCTTCTATTTGGAAAGTGTGAGAGACAGGGTGTGGGGAATTGCATTGACAGACAGACAGAAGTCGCTCACTGGCTTAGGCTGAACTGAATGTGAAGCCACCGAGTTTTGGAAGGCTGTAGGTGCTGTGCAGGTGTGCCATTGTTTGCTTCCTCTTTTATTTTTTAATTTTATTTTTTATGTGTCTGGGTACTGTGTCGACACATGCACTGTACTGGTGCATGCCTAGTGTGCATAGAGACCTCCGGATTCCCTGGGCCTGGAATTTCAGAGAGTTCTGAAATGCCATGTGGGTGCTGGGAATCAAACCCAGGTCCCTTGGAGGAGCCTTTTCTCCAGCCTCATGCTATCCTACCTCAATATTTTCCATGTATGATCACTATCTGCCTCAGCTTCTAAGGTAGTTTTCTTAGCATCCAAATGTGGTTGAGAATTTAAACCAGGACTGTCTCAGAGAACATTTCAGAGGCCATCTTCACACTGTGGATTCTGTCCTCATTGACGTCAAGGTTTCTTTACTAATAGAGTGTTTTATTCTCTAGAGCCATATTCTTTCTGCCCCTATTTCCTTTACCTCTGAACACTCTGGGGCAATGGAAGAAAGAACGATGCTGTCCCTGTCACTAGTGGCAGTGTGCTGAAAGCTTGCAGAAGTGATGTCTAAGTTCTCTTTAGCTCTAGGACTCTCTGAGCTCGTTTCTTGCAGAGCCCACACTTCTCCCCCAGCTCCCATCTCAGCCACGTTCTCTCTCTGCCTCTTATGAATCATGTCAGACTCCCAGAAGTCCCTAGGTCCTACGTGGAAAATTAATGCACTTTCCCTAGCCACAGGAGAGACTCTTTTTGTGTTTAGTAATGTGAACTCACACCGCCAAAGGGTTAATCTTCTAAGACTAAGCGCAGATTGGGTAAAATAAGAGAAGATCAATGGTTGTACTCTGCCATGAGTGGGGTGCTCAATCATGCAGGTTTCTAGCCAGATCTGTAGAAATCTGCATCGCAGGAGTCACCTGGGCGTCACACCCGGAGGAACTCGGAGTTAATGTGTGGTGAACAGCAATATCAGGTTTATGCCTATAGGGTGGTTTTCATTGGAATAAGCTTAAGCACAGGAAAAATGGCCTTGGTAGTGTTAATTTTTTTTATGGGCAGTGTACGATAGCTGGCCTTGGAATGTAGCGGCACTGTTGCAGAACTGAAAACGTTACCGTGAGACATTTTAAAAGAGCAATAAATATCTGGTTTTAAAATGCTAGCATTAAAAAATTATAAACCAGGAAAGTAGTTTTTGGGGGGCTGTTGTTTTAGCACTGGGGAGCCACAGCTGCCTTTCCCTTTCTGGCTTTCTGAATAAGCAATTGTTTGGCTCGATAGTTTGGTGATTCTTTGATTATTTTAACATTGAGCAAGCTATGCTTTAGGAGAGAGAGGCCTGGGAATGAGGCTGTGGCCCTTATCAAAACGATTTGGCTACATGGTGTGAAGATGTGGCTGTGCTCAGGCCCATACATCCTGTGCCTGCCCTGCTGGGGCAATCCTTTGATGTGAGGGAGTGGCTCCCACAGAGGGCAGATGTTATTTCCAGACTTGGATTGTCCTGAATGATGCATAACCAGCAAGCCATCTGCAGTCCCATGGTGCTGGCCAATAGCTATGGCATAGATCACCTTTGTAGAATCTGATTACTTTTTTCCTCTCTCCGTGAAGTGGGTGCTTATGTCTGGGGCTAGGGACTCAACTTATTGTTATCATTTTCCTAGCATAAATGGAATAAAAAATTAAAATGGATAGAGATTTCATTGTCTTGTCTTGGTTTTTCAAACTCAAGTTTTCAACCTTTTTTTTTTTTTTTTTAGCTTATGCTTTACCATAAGCATGAGGTTGAGTTTTCATGTTCTTTATGGTGGTGGTTATTATGAGTATAAAGCATCAGTCTTTATAGGCATAATAATTGGTTTAGTTGTTCAGTCCACAAGGTTAGGTATCTCGGCTCACCTTCAGAATCCTGAAGAAGTAGACTCTAATGCCAGTGCAGGAGTGAGGTCAAGCAGACAAAGAGCAGAGCTTCCTTCTTCCATGTCCTTTATACAGGGTGCTAGCAGAACATGTAGCCCAGATTAAAGGCGGATCTTCCTATCCCAAAAGATCCAGATCAAAAGCGGGTCTTCCTACTTCAAATGATTGAATTAGGACAGAATCCCTCACGAATGTTTTACTTACTTCCAGATGTAGACAGGTTGACAACCAAGAATAGCCACCACAGTTTTGAAAACTTCTGTTTTCAAAGCCTCACTGTATGACTAACCTTACTGGGTACTGATTTTAATAATTATACACACACACACACACACACACACACACACACACACACACATACATATGTAAAATTCACACTGTGATTTGACACATAAATAGCATACTTAGTTTATGGGTATGTATTTGCATATAAAAATAAGATCTGTGAAGTTTCTATGTGCTGGGATTCAGTCATCTTGAAGATCAGCTATTTGGTCGTATGTGTAAGCTATGTTTAGTTTGAGTGCTTACTCCTGTTCTCCACTGAAGTTTTTTTTATTAGCTCAATGTAACTAGTTAGATCACTAGATACCAATCCACAGTGCTAAAGATTTGTCAGTTAGTATCCAGAATCTGATGCCCAACTATAGGCTTGAGCATTGTCTAACTGTGGCCAATGAATTCATAAGCACTCCCTGTTGTCCATTTTCTTGGGTCATTTTTTTGAATACAAAACATGAAATGATTCCTATGGCACCTATGCCCTTGGGTCAACTGAGTTTGAATATTATAGCATGTGCACTTGTATATGTGTGCACGTGTGTGTGTGTGTGTGTGTGTGTGTGTGTGTGTTGAGCTGCTACTAAAGGAAGATTGAGACATAAAGATTTTTGAGCCCATTTGAAGGCAAGGCATGCCTTCATAGCAAAAATCCACGTACTTTTCAAAGTCCAGGTTTAATCCAGGAACCCAAAATGCTCATATAATTAGAGGACATATCAAATAAATAGATAATTAGCTTTGGGGTTCTATAGGCATGCCTGCTCAGAATGTACTTAGTGCCAGAAACTACTGATCCCTGCATTTCCTTAGAACTAAGTGAGATTAGATTAAGAATCCCTGAGACCATGAGCATGAGGAGAATTGCTACTGAGCAGGATGCCAGCAAATGAGGAGGAACATTCCAAACTGGCCAAAGGCTGCCAGGAATCCAAGGGAGTTATCCGGATATAAATTTTATTCTGATGTTGAACCAACGGTATGCTTTGACTTTATTATAACTGAGTCCAGCACTTTGATTTTATGGTACCAGCCTTCACTAGAACACTGTGTCCAGGGTATTCAGAATTTGCTAATGAGAATATTGCTTCATTGATGATAACTATTAAAAAATACCTTGAGTTTTTAAAAGAAAGCTATACCCAAAGACATAGGGTAGGGAAATTAGAGACCTTTTTCAGAGCATTAGAAATGTGGTGCAGGGACTTTAGCTCCTGTGTAATCATTAACTAATATGTTCTCTTGAGTAGACAGAGCATTCAGCATGCCTTGGCGCATTAACTGAGACAAGGAGGGCAGCAGAATGGCAGCCTGGCCACCTAGGAATAGAATTAGGACACGAAAGTAAACAGAAGAGAGGGGGTTTTGTGTGCACTGGGAATAATCTCATATACAGGTGCAAAGCATTAGTCATGAGTGGGGTAAGACACCATGACACCCCTCTCCTCCCCACAGAAGTCCTTGACAATGCAGAGCCTCGCCGTGACTCCTCTAGGCCTCATGTGATGATGTTTGCTGATTCGATCCTGTACATATAAGAAACCCAAGTGTGTATCCTGCCCTTAATATCTATCATTCTCCCTAAAATTCTTAAGGAAGCACTGGTAACTGGTGCTTTTGAATACATGTTTTATAAAGGCTAATTATTCATTCAGTACTGAATATATGATAGAAAATATGGGAAGATTATATAAATACCACTAGCACATGTTTGGTAGGTAATGTTCTTAAAGGGCCAGGCCTCCCTCCAAACTGATTATTCATAATATGTTGAGTGTGGTATGTTGCACTATCAACAGTTAATCTTTTATTGAAGCAAACTCAAGAGACTAAAATCTATTTGCTTTACCAAGCTTGGCCACCGATAAATGTATGATTTAGAATTTTCCTTTTGTGAATTCCACAGCTCAAGAACAACACAGCTGGGCATGGCACAGATCCTATTTATCTTTTCCTTCACTAAAGTACAAGAAGATAGCATCATTGAAGGCTTAGAGGGAGGGATTGCTAAAGAACACTTCTCCTGTTTGTCTACTCACTTGAGAAAGCCTTTTCAAACAAGTGTTTGAGATACTTGTGCGCAAAGCTAGGCCAGTCATCTAAAGAAGACTAAATGAATGCCTATAAAGTGGCTGGATTTCAGATAACATTTTCCCCCGAGTGTTTAGATTGGTTAAATATTAGAGGAAGGAAGATAATAACACTGCTTGTCACCATAGGCTTGGACATATATCTGTTTTCACAAGGTTAGTTTGAAAGGCCTATCAAAGATATTTTTCCATTCCAGATGATTTTGTTTCAGCTTGATAAAGGGCACAGAGGTGGAGATTGGAAGGTACCTGCCAGGCAGAAACATGAAAACTTCTTGTAGACTTTACAAGACATATAATTTTTTGATTCTTGTGAATGGGATGATAATCAATTGGTTGCCATTGTGGGACACATTACTTTTCTCTCTCTCTCTCTTTCTTTCTTTCTTTCTTTCTTTCTTTCTTTCTTTCTTTCTTTCTTTCTTTCTTTCTTTCTTTCTTTCGATTTTTCGAGACAAAGTTTCTCTATGTAGACCTGGCTGTCCTGGAACTCACTCTGTAGACCAGGCTGGCCTCAAACTCAGAAATCCATCTGCCTCTGTCTCCCAAGTGCTGGGATTAAAGGCGTGTGCCACCCAGCTATTACTTTTCATGATACATATTTATATTTGATATGTTTAATTCTTTCTTATTTTCCTCGCTAGTACACAGATTAGCTGTGAACCTAAGAGTGATGCTTATTTGTAAACTTAAACTTTTTTTCATTATTGGATGTCTTGCAGGATGAAGCTTATGTGAGTTATAATAAATCCTGAAATGGGAGAACGTGATCTCATGGTGTTGGTCAATAGCTATGCCATAGCACTAAGCATCGTTATGGGGATCTGATTATCCTCCCCAACTCTCCATGTGAAGTGGGTGCTTATATGTAGGCCCAGGGCTTCAATTCATTGTCATAATTTTCTAGACTATCATAATAGAGCATTATAGAAAAATTAAAACTGGGAAAGCATTTTATTTTCTCACCTTGTTTTGTTGTTTTCAATACTCTTTTAGTGTAATGCTTCATGTAACTGTGAGCTTGCGTTTTCATGGTTTTTATTGTTGTAATTATGAGTTTAAGCATCATTCCTCACAGTAACCTTAACATGCTTGTAGTTTTTGCTGTTAGAGTACCTCTGATCCCCAGCAAGACAGCACACAAACAGTAGACCAATCATTGTGGATTGAATCATGTACCTTGCAGAAGGGTGGTGTATACAAAAGGGGTGTTTGGGAAGGGATGGGGATGTGGCAAAGGGAGGGGGATGCTTCTTTTTTGCCAAATCCATTTATTGCCTCTGTTGTGTTGAGCTTGTTCTGATCCAATGCTGTCCCAAATGGGCTAATGTTCAATCATGAGTCCTTAGCACGGCCTGAACTAGGTTCATTTCTTTCCTATTGTCCACCCAAACCCTTGAGCTTCCTTTCCAAATGGAGCTAGAACAGGTGAAGACAGTTCTTCCTCACCTCTCTTTCTCAGTCATTGTCACAAAATCTCAGATTTGGGCTGAAATCTTTCCTTCTGCCTTTCTTCCTCTATCCTTCCTTCCCTACACTCTCCCTTTCCTTCTTATTTGTATATGGTACTTTTTTGTTTCTCCTTCATCTTTCCTTTCTCCTAATGCCTTCCTTATTTTTTTCTGGGTCTCTCTATACGCCCCAGAGTTCTTCCAATTTGTGAGTTTCCAGAGTACTGGAATAGTAAATGTGTGAATAATGCCCAGCTAGTTTCTTGCAGTGACCATGGTCATTAAGTCATTATTTGTTTTAACTGACACTTTTTTTGAGGTTTCATCTGTTGCTTTGTGATTTCTAGCATATCCCTCCCTCCCTCCCTCCCTCCCTCCCTCCCTCCCTCCCTCCCTCCCCCTCTCTCTCTCCCCCTCTCTCTCTTTCTGTCTTTATTTTTAAAACACATAAGTCCAAATCAACTATTTTCGTTTTTACATGAACATTTAAGAACAATATTCCGCAAAAACATTCTCAGTTGTTAAAAAAAAAAATTCACGAGTATAAAATGAAATTGACCTGTTTATTTAATTCATAGAGAGGAGAACCAAGGTCATGAGATAGAAAAGTGTGCCAAAGTTTTTGTTGTTTACCCAAAGTCAAGAACTAGAGACTGTGACTCAGGCCAGCATGTCCCCCTTCTGTATTTTATCCGGCCATTAAAACAGTAGCATACAATAGAAAAGTGGCAGAAATTGGGCTCCAGTTGCTGATATCACAGCCCCATGATGTTTTCAGGAGCTCAGAACCCTGTCATCCCCCTGTGCTGTCGCTTGTCTGATCTTCAACCACATGCCTTCAAGATGGTTGCCAACTGGCGGACATCCTACACACATTTGAAGCAAGAACATGATCAAGAGTGACAAGCAGGGCTCATGCTTATTAAAGAGTTACTTTTGAACTTCTTTGCTTGGGAATGCCAACCAGTGAAGACTGTTCCCCTCTATTGGAACAGAACTGGATCAGCTGCAAGGCAAGTTGGGAAACATAGTCTACTCTTTTCCTCCTCTTTCCATGCCTCTCTCCTTCTCTCCTTCCCTCCTTCCTGCCCCCCTTCATCACCTCTTTCCTGTCTCTCTTCCTATTTTTTCTCTCTCTCTGAACAATGCTCTGAAGAAAAGGAATCTATTGCCAAGGTAGAAAAGCAGAAGTATTGGCATTAGGCAGGCAGCTTCTTGTGTGTCTGTAACTATGTTTAAAATAAAGAAATTATCAGTAGTGACTGGAGTGTACTGCAGCGTACTATTATTTTTATTTTATACCATTTCCCTCAACTTGCTAATACAAAACCTCCCCAAGTATACTTTTGGACAATAGATTCTGATTGCATCACATGAAGGAGATAATGAGAGATAAACCTGGAGGTTCTTGCCCGTCTTGTGTGTTGGCTTTCCTGTTCAGTGAGACACTGGTCCCATTGTTTCCATTGCCTTGAAGTAGACTTGGCAGTGAATACTGATGTGGCTCCACCTAGGCTTGCAGAGAGATAATAACCAAAGTCAAGTATTTCCAAGTCAGCAGCAAATCACTTGCTTAACTTGCCCCATACCTGTAATGGATGCAGGGCCTCCCAAAGCTCAGTCACAACCCATGTTCAGTGATTGAAGTTGCTGGCTAGCAATGGCATGTCATTCAGGTCCTGCCCAAGAGAAGGGGGCAAACTCACTTTTGGATCCACTAAGGTCCGCATTCACAGGCCATGCCAAGGAAGGTCAATTTGCCAATTTCTTATTAGTTCTGAGATTGAAGGTGCTATTGTCAATGCAAGTATCTCTTGCTGGGTTGGTTTCTGCTAATTCTTTTACTTATGTTGGTTTAAGTAGAAGATAATTCGAGGAAGAATTTAACAGAATCCTAGTCTTGTCAGCAGAATGGAACCTATGTCCCCACTTCACTGAGGTTATTCATGGATAGTTTCTGTTCCTGAGAGTGTACAATTTAGAGACCTCTGAAAATAAGTGAGGAAAATCTAGGAAGCAAGGGTGCCACAAAAATTTACCTGGTACCTGACAGCATTTCAGCCCAGTGTTACCATCTCAAACCTCCTTAGTCACTGCTGAGCCTAGCAGTGTTGTAGAAGGACAGGGGCTTCCTAGGGGAGGGAAGGAGATGCAGAAAGAACCTGAATCTGTTAGCATATGAAACAATGTTTTAGTGCGGATGGAAGAGCCAATGCTCCTGCATTAGACCATCCCTGAAGCATTCACATTTACATCATTAACTTATTGAATTTCTTACTATGTTCCCTTGAACTCATGGCTGGTCAAAGACCTAAGGACCCCAGACCTCTGGTGTCATATCCACATTGTCTCCCAATCTCCAATGTATAATGAACTTCCTGACAAGATTCGACAACCTAAATCCCTTGAAGTTGCTTGATAGTGAAATGCCAAACTGCTTTTCCAGTTAGAGACAGTAGTATTGTTGTTGATAATAGTAGAGGCTGTTAAATGTACTCTAGTAAATAACTCTTAGCCATCCTGGCAGTAGAGCATGGATACTAAGAATATACTGTGTTCCAGGTCACAGAATCTCTTTGCGGGCCATCTTTGGCTACCTGCATGGAATAGGCATGCTCCCTCTGCATTCCATCATGCTGACCTGCCAGGTCTTATCAGTGTAGAGCCCACAAGGGGGTCCACACATCAGCCACAACATGACCCATGTGTCCAGGATCACCCCTGGCAAATTACTCAGTGATGGAGAAGTGATTTAGAGTGAACAACACAGGGAAACCACTACTTACTACTATGCCTATCGTGACCCAGAATAAAGATTAAGGCCATCTTCCTCTCAGCCTGATGGCTTGGCTTAGCAAGACCACCATCAGCTCATCTTTCTGGAAGTTTTTTTTTTTTTTCTTTCGCTGCTGGTTAAGCGTTTCTAACTGGTGGAGAACTTGACATAACAACTCAAGGCAACAGTTAGCCCTGGACACAGTCTCCAGCTGGGCTCCTGGCAGAAGTCCTGGGACTAAGGGCTTACTCTTGGCAGCTGCCTGTGCAGTAGTTTGTAGAAAGACCTGCTGTTGGTCAGCAGGAGGAGGGTGGACGCTAGAGCACATAATGTTTAATCACTCTTTATGTAGAAAGCTTCAGAAAATTGTGCAAAATAAAAAAAAGCTAGTCTAGAATCTTACTTGTTGATTTGGATGGACATTATACTTGAAATACAGATATGTCTCAAAAGGAAAAGACATGGCAGGATGCAAGAAGAATGCCCCACATTAGTCTTAGGTAAATTAACTAACTTCTGATTCCTGTTTCTTATTATGGGTGTTGAATTAAAAGAATTCTAAGCCCCTTTCTCTCCTAAAATTCCATGAGTTCATGTGACCTGGAGAATCTTAAAAATGAAATTATATTTGTTCCTCATCTTTTACTATTTATTAAAAACTAATTATAAAAGCATGTCCTTAAAAGCCTTTGTGGCAGCTTTTAATAGAAACACAGGACAACCAAAGCAAAGGCAAGATAAGTACTGAGAATTAAATGAAGAATCACAACTACATATTACCAGTTCTGAAGAAAGCTAGAAGAAGGTATAGACTAGACTCTGAGCTCCCCAACAGCCAAAGGAGAAAAGTCTGTATCTTAGGAAAAAAAAAAAAGAAGTACACAATGTTTTCCCAAATTCTAAACTCCCCTGGTCTATTAGTTATGTTGGTATCACTATTACCACAATACCTGGCAGAATCCATATAAAAGGAAAAGGTTATACGTGGGGATCTTGTTTTTAAAGAGACTCAGACTACCATGGTGGGGGAGGCATTGAAGGCCAGCACAGATGATTGTGGTAGGAATTGGATCAAAGACCTGTCGTTTAACTCATGACGGATCAGGAAACAGAGGGAGCGAGATGCAGGCAGAACCTGCAGCTTTGCTATAATCTTTAAATCCTCATCCTTACGGACACACTTCTGCCAGCTAGTCCCTACTTCCTAAAGAGTCCTTAGTCTCCCAGACATAGCATCTCTATCTGGGGGAAAGCTTGCACATTAAAGCCTGGTGTCTGTTTCTTATCAAAATCATGGCATCCAGGAACTAGGAAGCTGAGTGTATACTTGTAGTCTAGGTACATGATAGGATTTAATTCTAGTGCTACATCTTTTTTTAAGTTTTTAAAAAATTCACTTTATCTCCCACTCACTGCCTCCTTCCTGGTTTCTCCCTCTCACAATCTTTCCCCTCCCCTTCTCCCCTGAGCACGTGAGGACCCCTTAGGTATTCCCTCACCCTGGCACATCAAGTCCCTGTGGGGCTAGGCACATGCTTTCCCACTGAGGCCAGGCAAGACAGCCAGGCTAGAACATATCTCACATACAGACAACAGCTTTTGGGAGAGCCTCTGCTCCAGCTGTTCAGGACCTACATGAAGGTCAAGCTGCACATCTGCTATGTATGTGCAGGAAGGCCTAGATCCAGCCTGTGTATGCTCTGTGGTTGTTGGTTCAGTCTATGAGAACTTCAAAGGTCTAGGTTAGTTGACTCTGTTGGTCTTCCTATGGGGTTTTTATCCCCTTCATGATAGTAGTCCTTCCTCTTATTCTTCCATAGGAATTTCTAAGCTCCATCCACTGTTTGGCTGTGGGTGTCTGCATCTGTCTGAGTCAGCTGCTGGGTGGAGCCGCTCAGAGGACATCCATGCTAGACTCCTGTCTGCAAGCTTAATAGAGTATTATTAATAGTGTCAGGGATTGGTGCTTGCCCATGGGATGGATCTCACCGATCCGGTCAGTCTAGTAATGAACATCTTAGTGTATTTTCTTATTTCAGCATTTACTGTTTCTACTGCTCTGGGGCATAGCCCTTTTCCCCAATGGAATACAGTTGATTTTTATTTATTGTCTTTCTACTGAAATAATATATACACTGCAATATTGAAAAAAACTGAAGATAGTTTGTCTTACAAAGTAGGAGTTTCCTTAGGAATTTAGCTTCTTCATATTTGTTTCCAATTCTTTCCTGCTATAATAAGGGGAGAGACTGCTGCATAGGCAACATGTCCCTGTTTATAGCTCATATGAGCAGTCTATGTTACTATTTGATAATCTAATTTCTACTCATAGGACAGGGGTGCAGCTTAATGCTTTTATGACTGATTAACATATTCCCAGTACCATCAAATATGTTTAACTGGAAAATTGCTAACATTGACTGGTTTGTACTTTAGGACAAGAAACTCAGAATTGTACTTAATTCTCATTCAAGGAATGAATTGCTATCTAAAGTTAACATCTCTCCCATTACTTCAAATTTATGTTTGTAAATAGAAAACTATTTTAAAAACCATGTGTGTGTGTGTGTGTGTGTGTGTGTGTGTGTGTGTGCGAGCACACATGTGAATGCTTGTTCACACACACACACACACACACACACACACACACACACACACACACATGCTTGCACCTGTAGCCTGTTCTGTATATGGTATAAAGAAGAGATTTACTCGTGATGTTCCTGTTCTACCAATATCATAGAATCTGAATGCCTATCCTATTGAGGAACAGGAATGAGGACTGTAGGCTCAGGGCGGTTCCCAAGTTTTCTCTCTTGGAATCGATGACCAGCAAGAGGAGCGTTAGTGAGAAGAGTAATGGGCTAGGTTTTGGATGTGATTGTCCCTCAGTCTGTCTGCAGAGCCTAGAACTGACAAAGGTGGCCAGTATTCTCGGATGTCTTTAACATAACCTCTGGCCTCCTATGTAACATGTACCTATTTAGAGCAAAACCAAAACATATTAATTTTCTGTCAAAGTATTAATTCTAATAGCTGATGGAAATACCTTAACAGACTCTCAACAGAAAAATCTCATGGTGTAACAAGACATTTGTGACTTGCTCTGTATGTGGTGCTGCCCAGTGGGGCTTGAGGACAGTCAGTTACTGTAACTTCATGATTTCTAAGTTTATCCTGACATAGAAAGGGTAGTAGAAAAATCGGGTCCTGCCCTGCAGATTTGCCTTCTGCCAGTTAGCCTCTATCTTCTAAGGGGTCCTTAGCCTCCCAATCATGTTACCATCTGGATTTGACCACCCTTCTTGCTTCTTTCTCATGTGTTACATTGAACCACATGCCCATTTTTTGAAGGTCAAGTGAGCTAGGAAACAAGGAGGCTTATATAGGATTGAAGTGGGAAAACTGGAGATAATCTTACATGGGATCTTGGAAGCATCTTGTGTAATAAGGAACCAATTATACAGTGAGTCAAGGGACATCCACAGGAAGCATTTTGGCTGAGCTTTCAACACAAGTTTGGCCAGCAAGGGCATTTTAACACAATGATCTATTCTCTTGCAGTGATTATCAACTAAAAAGAAAAGGTCCTGTGTGCTATGAAATAAGGAACACTCTTTGTCTAGGTTACTCTTCTATTGCTGTAATAAGACCTCACGGCCAAGGCAGCTTGTAGAAGAAAGTGTATTGGAAGTTTAGAGTTTCAGAGGGTTAGAGTCCATGGCCATCATGGCACAGAGCATGGCAGTAGAGAGGCATGGTGCCGGAGCAGTAACTGAGAGCTCACATCTTGATCCGCAAAGTA
The DNA here is from genome assembly GCA_902729485.2 of Mus minutoides. Taxonomy (NCBI): domain Eukaryota; kingdom Metazoa; phylum Chordata; class Mammalia; order Rodentia; family Muridae; genus Mus; species Mus minutoides. The sequence goes on from LR755134.1 coordinate 202,818, forward strand.
CAAGGCAGGCAGAGAGAGGTAACTGGGAATGACACCAGGCTTTTGAAATCTCAAATCCAGCCCCCATGACACACCTCCAACAATAGTTCAGGTTGTGGAGCAGCCTCTGGGGGCTGTTCTTATTTAAACCAGCACCCTGTTGTTAGTAAAAGGTCAGTCCTAGTATGTTTCAAATGAGAAATTTCTGTAAGAAGTTAGAACCTCCCCAGCTGGGTCTCTCCTTAGTGCTGTGCATTGTTTTTTCTCATTTTCTATAAACAGGTATATGGTAAACACAATAAAATTTGCTGATCAAATGGCCCAAGCTGTATGAAAGTCAGGCTAGTATATCCACATTTTTCTTGCAAATACTAGGAGTAACCAATGTATTTTCAAAGGGTTTCCTCAGGGCGTGTGACAGTAGCTAGAGCTGCTATGTAGATAATGAATGTGCTTTTTTTATAGTGATTTCTGTGTGAGGATAAAGTCACAAGGTGAGCATTGCCCAACAAACTGTTACATCTGTACCATGTGCGCTGTCTCTCTCTTTTCTTTTTCTTTTTTTTTCTTTTTTTGGAAATGGATTATTTTCTTATACTATATCTCTTGATTATGTTTCCCCCTCACTCTATTCCTCCCTGTCTTTCTCCACTCCCTCTTCCCTCCAGATCCACCCCCTTTCTGTCTCTTATTAGACAAGAACAGGCTTCTAGGAGATAGCAACCAAACACAACAAAATAACATACAAAAGGATGAAACCAAACCCTTAACAGTGAGACTGGACAAGACAACACCATGGAAGGAAAAGAGCCCCAAGAGAAGGCACAAGAATCAGAGACCCACTCTTTCACACACTCAGGTGTCCCACAAAAATACTAAGCTGAAAGTGTGTGTGTATGTACAAGTGTATGCATATATACATGTATATGTATATGCAGAGGACCTGGTGCAGACCTGTGTAGGTCCTATTCTTTCTGTTTCAGTGTCTGTGAGTCAACTTTTGTTAGTTGACTCAGAGGGCCTTCTTATTCTGGTATCCTCTGTGACTGTTCTGTTTTCCTAATCTGTGTCATGCAGTTAAGAGAAATCTCAATCTAGAGTTGGCTTAGAGGTTAGGATCTTATCTTCTCTTGCAGAAGAACTGAGCTCAGTTTTTAGCTCCCACACTGGGGGGCTTTACAAACCCCTGGCACTCTAGCTCCAAGAGGATCTTATGTCTCTAGCTTCCAAGGATACCTGTACTCATTTGAACAGATAAACAATACACAGAAGCATATATATATATATATATATATATATATATATATATATATATATA
>LR755134.1:204214-221714 GCA_902729485.2 Mus minutoides
TTGATATTTGATAATATAGATAGTCAAGATAGTCATGCAAATATAAATTTCTTAATAGAAGCCAAAGAAAATAAATTGAATTGACTAAAGGAATGTTTTAAAAGACATTTTTTTTCTTCTAGATGACCCCTCTCTTTTATCATATGGCAAAAAAAGTGATAATTTTGGTCTTAGAAAATAACATTTCAGATAGAGGTTATTAAAGAACATATTGAAAGATATGTTTATTCTGAACCTGGGAGTGCATAGGAGATGAATAAAACCAATAGTAAGACAGGCCCAGCACCAAGGAGATTGAGGAGCACAGACTTCTTTTTCCTCTGTAGTTCTATGCAATGATCCATCTCAACCTTCAGCTATGACACTGACTTCTGACACACAGTAGTTGCTATGGTTTTATCAGTGGCCACCCATATAAATGTCCTGAGGATCATTCTTACATGTTCACTGGCACATGACAACTACCTGAGATCTCCTTCTGTAATGAAATTTAGGATGACTCTTCTCTTATGTCTCACAAAAATTTCTAGATTAGTCAACAAGTAGAAACAACAATAACAAAAGACTTTACTCCAATAAATATGATAACCCTTGAAAAGTGTGGAGATTAAAAGGGGTGTGGCAGATCTATGCATGCAGCTATTTAGGGGTCCATGGCCATGCTGGAATGAGTGGACACTGATCAGGCCCTGGAGTTCCTTTCCATAAAGGCTACTTTATTGTGAAGCCAAAGTATGAGAGAAAGATAGGCTTGCTTCTCACAGTTTTAACCAAGAACAATGACACCATTTGCAACCACAGCACAAAGCCAAAAGAAACTGAGAGGGAGGGAGGGAAGGAGGAAGGGGGAAGGGAGGGAGAGAGAAAGAGAGAGAGAATATGAAAAGAAAAAGAAGAAGATCATTGCCGGTATGCCAGTGTAGGCTCCCACGAGAAGCACTGTATTGAGGATGGCTTGCCAGCATAAAGCTCTGTTTCTAAGACAAGCACATATAGAGCCCTGCATCTTTGTAATGAAACTTAGCATATCGCTGCAGAAGAATCTTCTTCATTAGCTTTTACCTGAGTTGGCTAGAATTCTGGCGATTGGGTATAAAACATTAAGAGAATTTTAGAACATGATGCAGTAAATTAAGGCAAGTTTGCAATGGCTGTGGTGTGGTCATGGCAGTTATAAAATTGATCTTTCCTCAATTTGTAAGGTGAGTTAAATAATGTATACATATATGTATATATGTATATACATATGCACATATATCCATCTATACAAACACTTTCTATATATGTGTACACACACACACACACACACACACACACACACACATTCTGTTTGTGACTGGGTTTTATTGTACAGTCCAGGCTATTCTCCAACTCATGATTCTTCTATCTCTGCCTTACAAGTGCTAGGAATATAGATGTGAGACACCATGCTTGGTTTTAATTGAGCAAACTTCTGAACAAAACTTCTGAGTGGATATTTTGGTGGATTAAATTTATATAATCCAATGCAATTTAGAAATAAAACCACCAAAACTTATTAATGCCAGCGAAAGAAAACTAAAATTAGAGTTTACTGCTTTCCCTATTTTGACCTAACAGACAACACTTAGTGGTCACTTTGTGTCAGTCCCAATTCTAAGCATTTTATATTCATGGCCTCATTAATCTCTGATGAAAATACATTTTATATGGGTATTGAGACAAAAATACATTAGATAATGTGACCAAGGTCACACAGTGAATTGTGAAGAAGGGGTACTGGCCACATAGACTCCATAACATACATCGCAGTTGTAACCAGGACACTGGACATTCAGTGTACTTAGTGTCTCCAGAGCTAACTTTGACCTCCACTGATAAGTATAGAATATTTAGAGGCAAGAAAACAAGTAGAACCATAGAACCATAAAACCCTCCAGATAGCATGAAAGCTTTTTAGGGCTTGACTTCGAGTTAACTTGTTGAGCAATGTAAGACTGAGTCAATGTCACTATCCTAAGTCATGTAGGAAGAGATTAAACAACAGAAGCTGAAGTACAACCGGGACTGTGCATGTCATTATGTACAAGATAATCAGCAGTTAAGAGGAAAGAAAACCCGCCAATAAAAAATGGTAGGCTGATTTCCTCTTGTCTTTGTCTGGGCTCTCTTCAGTCACAGCACTCTTTGTTAAATATGACACAGCTCCTTAGGGAAGTGGTGGAGAGAGGGCAATGTCAGCCTCAGTAGCTCAGAATTAACACAAAGCCTTTTATAAGCTGAAGGTCAAGAGAGCCTGTGATTTGAAATACACCTATATGTATCATATTCCAGGGTTCAACATGAGACCTCAGTCTCACAGAGAAGGAGGAAGACTAGGAATGGCAGGTGCATTCAGCATTTGAACAGTTAAATGAGATAAAACACTCAGTTCAGTGAGAGGCTCTTTTAACAGAATATAGATGACAGTTGAGATTATTAATCTTAAATGCTCTCATATGATTTGATGGGTGTCAAAGGTCTTTAGGGCAGTTGAGGTACTAAATAAAACTCTTGGTGACAGGGTCCTGATGTAGCAGTGGCTCTGATTAACACTGCTGTGTTCATCACTCTCTACTCATGGAGACTGGACATGGGTGTGTGCTGAGCTGTGAGAAAGCAAGCCAAGCTTCCAGATGCGTCATCTGAAGGATGAGCTACTTCCTAACTAGAGCCATGAGAACCAAGCAATGAGAGCCCTGCCAAGCAGAGACCTCCGAGAAGGGGCCAGGAAGTCTTCAACTCAGGGCTTAGAACAAGGATGGCTAAGCCACCTTTAATGAGACAGATAACTCAGAAGTTAGAATAGCTTACCAGTATGTGGTTACATGTAACTTTTAAAATAATACTTTTGAAGTTATCACATTGTTTTCCCTTTCCTCCCTCTAATTCCTCCCATGCACCTCTCTTTTTAATGGCTTCTTTAATTGTCAGTATTCTCTCCCTCTTGCACTCTCTCTCTTTCTCTTTCTCTTTCTCTTTCTCTTTCTCTTTCTCTTTCTCTTTCTCTTTCTCTTTCTCTTTCTCTTTCTCTTTCTCTTTCTCTTTCTGTTTCTCTCTCTCTTATAATCACAAAAATGCACACACACACACACACACACACACACACAAATACATATATACTACATCCTTAGTCCATATAATGTTACCCATATACCTAAGTGTATATGACATCAGGGCCAACCACTTTGTATCTAATGTTCAACTGAAGGAGTCTTCCTGGAGGAAGACTGTATCAGCCACTCAGAATTGTGCAGTTGCCCATAATTGTCTAAGTTGAGGACCTGTTCGATTCCTCCCATCCACACTAGTTTATCTATTGATGGCATCACTCACTGTTCAAGTCTTGCCTAGGCAGCCATGTTGATGAGACTTCATGAGAATAGCAACCATCTACATGAGTTGAATAACTAGCCTCACAAGTTTTGGTTTTACTTTCAAACCATAAACATATAGTTTCTCTATAAGTAAATAAACCCTGATACACCTTCAACTATTAATTATGTATTTCAGAATCATTGTATATTTCTCTTCCAATATATTTGTCATACTTATTTCCCTGAAATTTATTCATTCATAAATGAGTACTCCAGCTGGTGGTTGGGTTATAGGATGGTTACTTTCTTGTAGAAAATACATCAAGCTTAGCTTACATTGGCATACACTCTACTGGCTACATGTCTGATGGAAGTAGAAGCATTTGTCCACAAAATTTACTTGGTTGTTGAGAAAGGCCAGAATATTATATGACAGAAGAGGCAGAGGGAATAATATAAATATTTAAGATTTCTCCAGAGAAGTGACCATTTTTCTCTCCTTGGTTGAGTTGCTATTGCTCTAACTTTAAAAGAACCAGAATCTAAGACTCTGGTCTACCCAGAACTTTAGGATTTTCTTCAATGAAGCCTTGAATAAAAATATGAAGACCGAATAGCTGCCTAGCTTCACTGTATGACTGCCCGGCGTGAACTGTCACACTGACATAAATATAGAGCCGCACCAGGACATTGATCAACCTTTGCAGAGATTTTTCAGTTTAGATGCCAACCATTGAAAATTATCTTGGCAGAAGAGAAGGATACACTCAATGTTTTCTGGAAGAACCATGCAAATTACCTCATTCTTAAACCTTCCCTAGAGGCCATTATTATTTTTTATCCCATTCCCAGATATTACTCACAAACTGAAAAGGGATGACCACTTTCTTCAAATACTTTCGACACTCTTTGGTGTTTATAATATCTATTAGACCATTAACAAATGCCAGGTACATCTGACAAGGACATTATATTTCTCCAGCATTCTTCTTCCTCTTCTTCTTTCTTCATAGGTATCATTTTAATTCTATTTAGAACTAACTCTAAGATTAGAAAAACTGAATTCCCGTTTATGGGCTCTTTATGAGTCAGTTTCTCTGTGCATGATCTTTGTACTGGCTGTCTCTCTGGAAGTGTGTCATCATGCTTTTCATGTTTGCTCAGCTCCAACTTTGCTGCACAAGGACTTTCTTTTCCAGTGTATCAGTATCCCTGCCTCGTGAAAATCGGGAAGTGGTTCTAGGCCTGCTCTGCAAGGACTAGGATGCTGGGGAGTCACAGATCCTGGCCTCAGTTTCTACATCAGCAAAATCATGACAAGTGGGTACCAGAAAGTGGGGGCAGGAAACCTAGACACACTCTGCCATCTTTCCTTCCTGTTCATCGTTTCTCTTTACTGAATCACTGCCACATAGACCCCCTTGCTCTACTGTGTATGATGGGGGGAGGGGGAGGGAGGAAGGAAAAGAGGGAGAGAAAAAGAGACAGAGACAGAGAAACACAGAAAGCAAGAGAGAGGGAGAAGAGAGCGAGTGAGAAGAGTGAGGGAGAAGGAGAGAGAGAGGAGAGTGGAGAGAGAGAGAGAGAGAGAGAGAGAGAGAGAGAGAGAGAGAGAGCGCACTATAGAGAGCACTCCTTGCCACAGGGCACTTGTGGGGACTAGAGCACACTTTTCAGGAGTTGGTCTCCTCCTTCTATGTGGTTTCAGAAGCAGGATCTGTCTCACTATTTCTATTCCTGTGCCTTGTTCTCCAGAAGATCTGCTCTGTAACTTCCAGCCAATTATGTCTACACTTACATGCCTGCATAGGAGTATTGGGGTGGCAAGTGTGCCTCTCCTCTATTGCAGACAGCTTTTTAAAAGTGGGGTTGGGATCAGGTTGAAGTAGTCGTGCTTGTACCGCATGTACCTTTACCCACAGAACCTTCTCACTAGCTCTGTGTACTACATCTTTTTCTGCTGATAGCTAAACATATATGTTAGATCCAGTCAAAACATTTTGATGCCAACACTGAGCAACTCCCTGGGAGAAAACGGTCATCTCTTGGATTTGTTTCATCTTTGTTCAGGTGGAAATCCACACTGTTGGATTTACTTATTTTTACTTTACCTTCTCTTAGGGACAAGCTTGGTCTCCATGGCAGTGAGACCCATGATAACACTATTGGAAGAACTGGTAAAGAAAAGAAAAATCATGTCAAGGTTCTAGAGGAATGTGTATGACACAGAGCTATTCTCATTTCAGGATAACTTATATATAATCTCAGTAGAACAGGCAACTTATTTGTTTGGAGCACAGGGACATTAAGGTCTACTGCTTTTTAAATTATTTTTTCTTGTTTGAGTTGGGTAAAATTGTAATATATCCTTTACGTCACAGTAGCGCCCGAGTGGTTATCATATTGCATTAGTTACATGAGGTTTTAAGGAACATTATACAGTATATACTGCCTCCAGTAAATACAGCAGTCATGCTTACGGTTACATAGTCAGCAACAGGAAATTTAGGATGACATTCCCTGCAGGTGAGTAATTCTACCCATTATTTATATTGGTTTGATTTGAAACTAGATGAAGCTAAGTAGTTTTTGAAGATTTTTTTTCCTGACATAAATCAAGGGGGAAAAAAATCAGAAAATGGATATTTAAAATAAGTCAAATATCTTTGGATTAAGTTTTTAAAACTGTCTAAATTTTTTTTATAATGTCAAATCACTGAGAAACCAAAGACTTGCTATCAACTTAAGACATTGTCCCTATTCAGGGAAACCACTTACAAATCCCTTTGGGTTAAAAAGTTCAGTCTTACTTTAGGGGAAAAAAATAAGACTGATTTTTTTTAAAGTGGGTTAAAATTAGTGATGAGGCTGTGACAGAGGACGGAAACCAGATGTGGGAAATATGAAGCATCCTTTTGGCAGCTGAAGTGGTCTTACCAGCTGGATGTCTTCTGGAAGTGGGAATTTATCATGTCGAAGCAACAATACAGGAGTCAGTACTTTCAAATGGTTGTCATAACAGTGCAAAATTTTGATGCAAACATTGGATGATTATAATGAACTTGACTAATAAAATCTGTGCTGTCATAAAGAATTAAGAGCATTTGAGCTTCTCCTGTCACTTCATAATTCTATCAAAGTATTCCATGCTTCATAACCTAGTTTCCTTGGGAAGAAACAAAAATAAAGGAGGCTGGTCAGTGTGACTAACCTTAGGCCCCCCACATTTTTGTTTGTCTAAGAAGCTACATGCCACAATAGGAAGGCCTCTCTGTATACGTGTTTGAAAATGGCAACACAGCACAGGAAGACGCCATGTGCATTTCCTTTGTTTCCTGATTGGTTAGTAAATTTTATAAGTCCAGGAATGGTAGTCTGGGCCTCTAATTTAGAATAGTGCATAGTTCACAAGATTATAGTGGTAGTGAGAGGCTTCACTGCTGCATGCCATGAATACTTAGTGAGCCTCTGCTTTCTTCTCTAAGAGTTCAGCTGCCTCGTGGCCTGCCAAGGCCTCTGCAAATGGTGTGGAGAGAAGCTGGGCAGCTTTAGGTGAATAGCTAACTATAAAGGACTGATGCATTATTTCCTTGAGTCAGCTTCTGGACCTTTGGAATATTCTGGTACCAGGCCTGGATCCAGGGCCCTGACTCTGCTCCTGACTGGGCAGGTGTCCTCCCAGGTCACTTCTAGATCTGTCTCTGACCTTATGCCTGTGGTGTTCATTCACTCTTTCCTGATCGCTTCTGGCATTTTTATTGCCCTAAAGCAGTTCAGGTCTTCTGGAATATTTTCCATTTTCCCATGTTTTCTTTTTGACAACTGGTAAAAAGCAATCTCTTTTCTCATATGTTCTATGTTAGATGTTATCTGAGAGCAGTAGTATAATTTTATTAAGAACAGAAATTTTTGTAAACAATCTCATTGTTTGACATGAAAACTGTAGAGTATGGAGGTGCTGAGCAGGTGAAGTGCTGGCTTTGCAACCTGAGAACCTGGATTTGGGGCCCTAGAGTCCACATGGAAACAGAGCAGCAGCAGCAGCAACAATAACAACAGCAGCAACCCTAAAACACAGGCATGGGCTTGCACTTCCAACCCTAGTCCTCGGGAGACAGAGACATGTTCATCTCTGGGATCTCTGACTAGCCAGCTTAGCATCCTCAGGAAGTTTCTGGCCAGCCAAAGATTTTCTCTCAAAAAATCAAGGAGGACTGTTCCTGAGGGACAATACCAGGCATGTCCTCTACACATGTGAGCACACACATGAGCACACTAACAACCCCTGGGGAAATTATTGTCTGATGTGTTTTTCTTGATATCAAACTTCTACACAAGTGAATCTCTTCCTATGAGTTACAGAGTTGTTCAGGTTGTGGAACTGTCAGAAGAGAAAATTCCATTCAGCAGGAACTCTTATTGGGGAGACGCTGGATGAACCAGTTAGTGTTGGCCAAAGACTCTTAGGGTATCATTTGGCTTGAGATTCTCAAGCAAGGAAGGTGGAACAAGCCCAAACACAGTGTTCTGGTCGGGGGTCAAGTCTGATGTTTACTCATAGATGGACTTTGTGAAAGGGTATGCTCTTAACAACAGATTCAACCTTCTGCTTGCTTTCCAACAACACTTGGTTGGTTACAAGCGTTAACTATAATTTCCTCCTCTGAAGCATTCTGCTAACCTTTATGAAAGTTGTACCTCAGAAATGGAACCTATACTGATTGAAAGATGGCACCAAATGATATTCTGAGGAAAAACTCACGTGGCTTTGACAAGAAAGCCTTATTTAATAAGACTTAACTATGCCATTGCTTCTTAGGTAATCACAATAAGACTTATAATTCACACCACTGGAACTAACACAGTATAATCCAGTAAGTACTGATTAAATGTGTTAGATATAACTATTGTACAAAGAACTACACAGTGAGGCCAGAATGGGTAATTTAATTATCCATTAATTAGAATGCTCTAAGGATTCATTTTTGTGTCTCTATGTTGACATTCAATTTGCTAGTTCATGTTAAGAATTACCATTGTTTTTATTTTTTCCTCCTCCAAACACTATTCTAAACATACACAAAATAAGAAAATACTAGAAATTTTGTATGAATGTATCTCACAATGAATTAAAAATTATGAATTTATCCAAATTTGCTATAAAATGTAATTTTTAAAAACTCCTAATAATATATTTCATTAGTATACATTCCAAATGAAGTTTAGAAAATTTCCCCCTAATAACTTGATGGGGGGCAATAAGCCACAGTGGCTTGTTTTGTGAGCATGGACCTGCTGAGAGTCACCTTGCTAAATGCTGAGGAAAGCATCGCTGATCCTCTCACTTGTCAGCTTTAGGGAGGTTCATTGTGTTGGATCTAAAATATACCTGTCACTGTGTAGGTACGGACACATTCAGAAAACCACTTTGGGAAGGAGTGGGTGCTTTTGTACAGTTAGGATTTCCAATCAAATTAGTCCTTTGGGCATTGAATTATCCCGCAGTGTTCATATTCCCAGTCACCAATACTTGGCGGGAAGCAGCTTCCTATTCTGAAGGAGAGGCTAAGAACCTCTAGTTATTTTCTTAAGAGCTAAATGTCTCCAGTTGAGAGAGAGACTCACCAAGCTTTTGAATGTCAAAAGGCTCTTACAGAAAAATATTTGATGAGTTAAGTATAAAAGAACAAGAAACATATGGATTAAATTTCACTGAAAATACACATGGGCTTAGAAATTAAGAGGAAAGTATCTGGCAAAATGTGGTTTTAGTTTTGCCAAATCCAAAGTTTGAGACTAGATTAAGACACTGAACCAATGCAGACCATACCTGGCATTAGCCATCTGCTAGCCTGACGATTACAGAGCCTTTGATGAGGGTCGCTAGGACCATCAGTGGCACCTGAATTGGCCCTGTGTCATCTTCTAGGGATGCTGAGAGCCAGCTGGCATAATGAATAAGTTCAGAGCTCCTCACTTCGTCAATAGCTTTGTTGTGATAAAATTTCCAAGTAGGAGAATTTTCCTATAGAAGAAATCCAGTGGGTGTTATGTTAATAAGTTAAATGTGGATAGAATTATAAAATGCTTAAACTAATATATTTTAGTAAAAAATGTAACTACTTAATTAATGCTTTAATACCATTTTATGTTAATATCTGTGCATAGGCATATATCTTAAAGTCCACTTTTCTTAAAAAAAAAAGATGACTTTAACCATTACTGTTATTTGTGAATGTGTGTGTGTGTGTGTGTGTGTGTGTGTGTGTGTGTGTGTAGGTACATGTGTTATGGTATAAATATGTGGAAGTTGAAGACAACTTTCCACAGTTGATTGTCTTCTTCTATCATGAATTCTGGGATCAAACTCAGGTCATAAGGCTTTGATGGCAAACATTTTACCCTTGATCTGTCTGTCTCACTGGTCACCCCAATCTTCTACTCTTTAATCTATCAGATACCTCATCTCTGTTGCCTTCTGAAACCTACTAAATATACTCTTACTATGATAATCATGATCATATACCTCTTATTGATTTATAATTTTCAAAGATATCTAGGCCTACTGTATCTAAAATCATACCACTATATCAAAATTTTTGTGAGTACAGATGAAAGTTTTATGAAAGTATTTTAACAGGCTGTTTTCAAGTAAATTGCTACTCCATCTTGCCCAGAGCTATCTCTTTTGAATTAGTTGCATTTTATAAATGCTATATATTTTATATTTTATTAGAACTACTTTATGTCTTGTTCTGATCAAAAGCAACTTTATGCATCTCTCACATCACAATTAAACAAAGTAAATTTGTGTCTAAAATATAGAACAGCTATGAAAATAAACAATAGATGGAGTTTACATTGTATTTTATTTCTTCTATCTCACTGAAGACAAAGAAGCAGAATGTTTGTATTCTGTATAATTAGAACTCCCCTGAAACATACACATATGCCCACACTTGAAAGAAGTTTGGTGAGTGAGGCCCACTTGATTTCCTAGGCAGTTGGAAGATGTGTCTCATTTTGATTGTGTACACAATACTCAAGGGTTTCCAGGCCTTCTGGGTTGCTGTCTACACTTTGTGCTTGAGACACTTGGCTAGGACTCCATTTATATATCCAACAGGGTCTTATATGTGGCTTCTCTCCCACTGGGTACACAGGATATGAGCAGGATTTTGGCAACTTCTGAAACAGAAATAAGTGAAGCTCTTGTGGAGTGAACTTAAAAAGAGAAAAGGAGAGCTCTTTGGAGCTGACGCCATTGGCAACTTGGCATGCCTGTCTGGGACTAGACCTTGGCACACAGAACTTAGATACCTAAATAAAGATTGGTTCAATTTGATAAACTCCTGGCTAAGACTACCTTGTCAACTTTTAAAAATAAAGCTTCATAGCTGAATTATAAAACCTGGAATATCAAGGGTTTTTCATGGAAATCCTGACAGATCCAACTGATGTGAAGTTACAACATTGCTATCATATTTTATAAAAGGGAAGCTGATCAGAGAGAATATACATTAGCTCCATGGCATCCTTTCCTTTGCTAAAATCTACCAAATGTCCATGGGATAAACTGCTTCCTCCTTAAAACCATCACCAGGTTGCTTTCTATGGACAGAAATGTTCACACTACTAGCTTCCTTTCAGGCTTGAAAGCGAGTTATCGAATTCTAGCTCTGAATTTGATAAAAGAGAATTCAGACCACACCACTGATTCATTTGTATTCACTGGTTAAGTGTTTTCTGAAAATTCCTCTATGTTTCAGCTAGCTTACCAAAAGAGGTATTTATGAAGACAAACTTTCTTTGAGGCTATTGAGTCATCAGAAAAAAAATTACTCTATTATCAAAGTATCCATTGTGGACTAGAGAGTGAAATTTCATTACAAAAATTAACTTCCTAAATGTGATATAATCTTTGAATAGATACATATTACAAAGTTAATTTTATACTTTTTAAAAATTCATACTGTGTGTCAAACCTTCAATTTATTCAGTCGGCCACATTTCGTGCATACTCAGATTGATTGTCATCAGAAATCATGGTGAAAGACCAAAGGAATCAATAGGAAATGATTATTCATAAAAATAATCAGCTACATTGTTACTTATCCCTCAGCTGAGAGGTGGCAGGAGTTTCTGAGAAATCCAGGTTTAACTATATTTTGAACGCTCGAAAAATAAGATGAGGATGCTTTACTATTTATGGTTAGGAAATTATTATGCAAGAGACAGAATGGAAAGAAAAAGAAGGCTGGATGGCTGGTCAAACATATGCCTTTTTGTATTTTTAAAAGTTTTGCCTAAAGGTCTGCATTTAGTATAGGGGTTCCTTAGCAGAAAGGAGAAGTTACAGTTAACAAATTAATGAAAGCCAAGTGATGCCTTTGAAGAATTCTTAAGTGAACCTTAACCAGTGCCTTGGGCTACATGTTCAATGTGAACAAAAAAATTAAGGTGAACTGGCCACAGCTACTGAGAGTCAATTGACAAAACGCACGGGTCATTAATTTTGTGTCCTTTGTTTTTGTCAGTGTGTTTTCATGAGGCCTGGTAAAAGCAGTGGTGCTGAAAATTGTCTGCTCTGTAGCTCATTTCCCCTCCCAGCATGCACTGACCCAGGGGAGTGGGCTTCAGGTCGCCTGCCCGGACTTCCCTTCCAAATACTCCTGGCTCCTGCAAGTTTGAGAACAGCTCCAATGGGGTTGGTACTCTAGGTTATTCTTTGCAAGTTTGTGCTTAATCATATGCAGAATCTAAGTCAATAAAAAGTGAGATGTTGCCTTCTTGGATTAAAAAAAAAAAATAAGTCTTGAACCAGGCTTTGCAAACTCAGTTCTATCAGTTAAGGGAAGGGAGGGTGTGAGATTGAAATTGGTTGGCTCACCCTAATTCATGATTCTTTCATTAGCAGGAACACCTGAAAACCGTCTCCTGCGTCTTGGTGCCATGGATGAGTGATAGGACGCCATACTGCCCACCATTCTGGTGTGGCATGCTGGTGTTCACATTGGCCTTAAAACTGTTTTCTAAGCCATAATGCCCAGATGTTTTTGCATATCAACAGTTCCATAATTCCATATCATTCTATTCTAGATTCTATCACAATTTATGACTACATGACTCTATTTAACAATGGCTCTTTACGTTTTTAAAAGCTCATTACTACATTAGAATAAATATGCATATCTCAGTAATACCTTTGTAAGTTCCTGAAGTAGGAAAGACACAGAGTGGTCTGAGTGGAGCAGCCACACCTCCGCACCTGTCAGGGGAGCAAGGTAGATTGACAGAATTTAGACAAACAATATTTTCATGTTCTGTTGATAGGATTGTTTATGGTTGTCCTAAGAGCATAGAATTAATTGTCTATTAATCTTAACTTTTCTGTGGAGATTTTCAATGGCACAGTTTGCCTATCAGCAATGCTGGATAGTAGTACTAGATGTCCAGGACCAGTGTAATGTAGGAGGAAGGGGTGAGAGTGGTTCTGTGTCGGAGTGATCTCTCTCTCTCTCTCTCTCTCTCTGTCTCAGTTTTACAATTAAATGTTTATTTTATTCATTATGATTTATATGTTCATGTTGTATGTGTGTGCATTTGTATATATTGTGTGTATATGTGTGCCAGGGCATGAATGTATGCAGCAGTCAGAGTAAAATTTTGGAGAGTGAGTTCTTTCCTCCCATCATGGCTTCTGGGTATAAGATTCAGGTCATCGGGCTTATACAGAAAGTACTTTTACCTGCTGAGCTATCTTGTTGGATCTTTCTCCCATTTTCTGGAAGCAGTTATTATGTATTGATTTGGCAGTCTGGTGGGGTTTTTTCCCATTCATTCATTCATTCATTCATTCATTCTCTCATCAATTCAAGTATTATTCTAAAGCCATGATAGGTGTTAGCTAAACAGAGGGACTTTGGTTAATCTTTGCTTGTGGAATCTCAGTTGTGTTGACTTTGAGACATGAATAAAGGGAAGGAAAGTATTTAGGAGAAAGAGAGAAACCTGAGCTTTCACTATAGATGGGCCAAATGAATAGAGAAATTCTTGTATTGGTTGGGAAGCACTATTCTAATAAACTGCTGTAGACTGTATAGCCTGACCAATAGAAACTCACTTCCTTGCAGTTTTGCAGCTTAGAAGTCGAAGGTCAAGGTGTTGGAACACTTGGTCTCTTCTGAAGCTTTTCTCTTTAGCTTGTAGATCATATTATGTCTTTGTCACACGGCTTTCCTTTATGAATGCATGCACTGTATCTCATCATGTTTCATCCTTTAGGACATTAGTCAGTTGAATCCATGCTCTATCCAGTTGGTCTTATTTTAAGCAGCCACTTTATATGTCTAGTCTCAAATAAATACCCACTCTAAGATGATGAGGATTAAGATATTATATTTATTTGGGAAGTGATAATTCATCTTAAAAAAGATAAACTTGGAGATGTCAAATCGGAGACAAAAGGATACCCCCTAAACAATGTCTAGAAGTGCATCCTGGGTCAGATTATGTGAAGCAGGTGTCCGGTGTTACTCTAGGAATTTATGCAATGCCACCTCAGAGGTAGGTTGGGAAGCTTTCTGCACTGCTTGATAATAAAGCAGTGACTGCATGGGAATCATGAAACTAGGCTTTCCTTTGGGAAGTCTGCGTGAAATAACCAGAAACTGAGGCAACCCACTTCCCGAACCTCAGTGATTTCATCAGTGGTTGTCACATCAAGCTACAAATTATAACTATTCCCCAAGATTCAGATGAATTGATTTGGGTTGATTTCCATAGAGAACCCTAATGTTACAATATAGTTTAAGTTTATAACTTTCAAATGCTTATATAAAATACCAGTAATGCATTTTCCACATGCCAATTATCATCCTAACTCTTAAACACATTATTTTATTTAATCTTGAAAAGGATTTTATGAGTTATGTAGCATGATAATTTTGTTTTTAGAGTTGAGGAAATTAAGTATTTTAGCAAAAGCTATCCAACTCATTTCATATCCAGTTCAGCTGAATTCTATCACAGTATTCTTGGTTTTGATCTTGTACTTCTGCTCTTTCTGCCTTCACCTCCTGGGTGCTGGGATTACAGACATATTCTAGCACATCCAGTGTATACTGTGCTAGAGACTCTAGCCAAGGCTCTGGAACCTGCTCTGCAGGTTCACTCTTCCCTTTCTGCCATATCTTAACAATTAACTTTGATAAAGGTACTTTTTTTTTTCTTGAGGACACAGTCTTGGTGTTCAAAGATTCAGACTGAATATATCTGAGTGGAATTATTAGTTTTTTGAAAAGTTACTTGGTGTCAAGACTATGAAGAGTTTAATAAATATTCCATGTACTCCTTAGACTGCTATAGTTTCAAACATAATTTTGAGAAATGAATTTAAAATATGTTCCAATATTTGATTGAAGAACTTCATCTGTCTTAGAAGAATTAGCTAGACAATTCATATTTCCTAGCTAGGATCTCTTTTAATAGTTGATTACTTCCAGAGGAAGGGCTGTGTGTTCCCTCTTATTACCTACAGGGCCTAAAGCAAGCCCAATAAAAAAGCAAAGAATTGCCTTGATGATTTTCATATAATCAGGCATTTAATGCAAAGAACAACAGGAATAAGGAGAAAAGACACAAGAGCAGATGTAAATGCATGAAAAGTACACACACACACACACACACACACACACACACACACACACACACGGCCCCTGTGGGCAGTTGGAATTACTCAATTAACTTTTAGAGATAGGAGTGCATTGTCATGTGGACCCTGTCTTAGCAAATGGAATAGCAGCTGTGGTCTGGGACAGAACTGTGGACCCAGCCTTATACTTTAGGTATTTGACATCTGTTGAATTTCAGAGCTTGGGGAGCACAGTGCCCACCAGAAATCACCAGCTACTTTATAGTGCAATTTTGCATTATAGAATTCTCAATATTTTTGAGAGAGTGAAATAACTTGCTCAATTGCCTTCATGGTCTATCAAAGGAAAAACTATTTTGTTTATCTGACAACACTTTCAAGAGAAAGTGTTTTGTTTTGTTTTTTTCTTTTTCCAAATTAGGCTCAAAACCTTTTCTTCTGATATGGATTAGCCTCAGAAAACATCATAGTTTAATTGCATTCATGCTTGTTATGTATAAATCAGAATCAGGGTCAATATCTGAGAGAACATTCCATTTACTCCAAAGAGAAACGTCGACTTTTATTTGGAAAAAAAGAGTCTTGGCAGACAAGCAGGGAACTCCAGATGGAGCAGGCCATGCCACATGGATTCTAAGTTTCCCCTCTCTCCTCATTGAACATGTTCCGTCAGTCCACTCTCAGTAATGAATAGCAACTTTTCTATTTTAAAGGTAACAAATTCCATATAGGGAAAATGAATTCAAGCATGTAACGAGATGTGCAAGACTCAGTGCTCTCCACACTGTGTAGATGGTGAGGATTATTTGGGAAGTATGGAAATCCAATCCAGTCTCTGGAGTGGAGTGTGTCTTAACACGGGGAGGGCCTGAGAAATATTTCTCAAGACTTCAATTTTGTTCTCTTCCCAGGATTAAGCATCTCAATCATGATTTGTGGAAATTATTTGAATCAGATTTAGTTGTGTTTTTTTTTTAATTATTAGCTCTATGGAAGGAATAATTGAAAACTGATTCCTTTCATCTACAGTAAAATACACCTCTATCATACAACTAAGTATATTGAAGGACACTAAACATTCCATCTAAATCTAGCATGTCAAATATAATATACAAATAATGATTTAAAATTTACTAATCATAACTTTGGCCTTTTTGAAACTAGCTCCTCTGAGAATTTTCTTTTGTATCCTAATTGGCAAGGATGTTTGGCAATCCCTAGTTATTGCTAGTGTAGCTATTTTTACATATTTAATTATAACTAATATTATTACTAATACCTATGCTTTATAATATTAATAATAACAAATATTACTGTTTTACATATTTAAATTATTTTGAGGGACCTAGCCTTTATTCTGTCTCTCATTAAATGGTTGTTGAGGCCGTTTCCATTGGAAAATGCTTCTTTTATTGCTTAAGCAAGATTCAGATTTAAGCAGCTGTTTGGCCTAGTTGATCTACACATATTTCTTAGGACTCACTTTTAAATTATTTTTTTGTAGGGGGTTATTATGTCTGTCTGTTTATCTATATGCTGTCTAGGCATACTGTTTGGAGTAGCATACACCAAAATGTTGGCTCCACACATAGTTTAAGATATTTATTTTTACTTTTAATGTAACAATTCTGCTTTGCCATGACTGAACTCACATTCTCCTTTTTCTTTCTTCAGTCTGGTGCAGGGACATTCTCTCTCATCATTGATAGTTAACCTGAAGCAAACCATACTTGCTCAAGTCAAAACCAACCATGCCCGGCTTTATGTGGCACCTCCATTCAGCGGCAGAGAGCTGGTAGTTCTACAAATGGCCCAGCTTCTGCAATGGCATGTCCGAAAGTCAATGCTACAATTTCCCTTTTTCTAATGGAGAAGTAAGAATTTAAAGGGTCTGGGCTGTTCACATGGCCTGAATCCCCAGGGCTTGGGTGCAGAGGTCTTACAAAAATTTAGTAACTGAGAAGGAGAACAAAGATTCTTAGTTGGCAGGGAGAATTTTTGATCGCCTGTGGCTGAGAAGCTGAGGGGACAGGTAGGCACAGTGGGGTGCGGGCTAATGAGGCTCACGGCCAATGTGATGCACAGATGTTAAGCCAACTGTAGCTCCGGCTCCCACAGTGGTGCATGCCACGGCACCATGCCCCAAGGCTATGTCTACACCAGAACATTTGGGGCAGTGAACGACAGCAACATTAGGTTCAAATTAATCTATTATCCAGAGCTGTGAAATGTTGGTTGCTTGTTTCAGAATTACATTGCCTGTGGGTGAAATGTTTTAGGGAGATTTTAATGCAAGCTCATGACTTGCTGAGGAGATTAAGTGGAGAAAGGGAAATTAACAGTTGGGAGACTTGTGGAGGGCACAGTTCTGGTTAAAGTATATGAAAAAGTATTACATATTTCACGGGCAGGTCTGGTCTCCTGTTGGCCACCTGCTGGGACTGAAATATCCCACATCATAATGAAGGCAGGTTTGCAGAACTCTTGTAAATACTTGAGCCCCTGCAATTGA
>LR755134.1:226714-289214 GCA_902729485.2 Mus minutoides
TTATATGTAAAAATATATAGTATTCATCTGTTATTATAGATCCTTGCTACAAATCTCTGATGATGGGAATGTAATGTATTAGGTAGATTTAAATATGTTCATGTTACTCTTGGTATTTATTGGCACTAAAACTTTATAGAATCAATCATATTAAGTTTTAACATGACTTTATAATTTTTGTTAAATGTGTTATTTAATAATAGCTGTATATATCCTTAGATGTCATTCTACCACCATCTTAAAGTTGAAAATTTCTTTTTTAAATATTTGAATGAAAATATCCTTAGCCAAATTCAATATAGGATCTTATTTAAAAGACAGTGGCTACTTGACCTGACTTAGCTTTCTGGTCAGCATTGCATCTCAATCAAACTTTCAGAATGGAGTCCAGGGATATTTTGGCAAGAGATCATTTCCAGGCTGTTTTATTTAATAGCTGCTTTGTTCATTGGTGCAGTTAAGGTGTTGCTTGTTGTTTAGTTCCTATCTGAGATTTTCTTACATTTGTTTGAAGGGCTTAATAATTTTAGTGTGGCTAATCTATGTGTAAAATTGCTGTGGTTACTTTGAGGTCGTAGATTTTGACACCTCTTCTCATGTTAGAGTGGAATTTTTTCATAACTCCGTGATTCTGGACTGAAAGAAACATGACTATATTTTAATTGGCAAGAGTGTTGACTTAGATCTGAACTCAGTGTCATGTCTGGCATTTGCAGAAAGTACCAACATTTATTCATTTAAGGGATTTTGAGAACGTTGTGAGTCTTGGAGGAAAATAATGTTAAAGAGTAAGAAAAACAAAGTTAAATGTCAATAAGGAAAACTCTGGATAAATTTTTAAGGGACATATAATAAAAAGGCTATCTACAACTTTAACTTTAAAGGTCTCTGGTATGGTCATATTCTACATTCAGATGTTGATGATCACATCTGTGCAGTTATGGTCTAGAAGTGAATTTGTTGTTCATGGTAGATGTTTTTTCTCTCTCTTTATCGGTGGGTAGGTGGTAGATGTTCTTTGTGGAGGCAGGAACACTGCACAGCAGACAGATTCTTTGCCCTCATGACACCTCCATTTCACTGGGGACAGACCAATCATATATCAATAGAGAAATACATATGGTAACTAATGCCGTGAAGATTATATGGACGTGCTGTGGAGAATGGGGGATGAGCAATGCTTAGACAACACTGAGACACAGTTTTAACTTGTGACCACACAATGTTTATCTGTACTGAGTCACTTGATATGCATTTATACAGTCTCTGCTGCTCACAGTCAATGAGAAGATGACAAATTTCAGTATTAGGTACATTAAAGCTATTCTCATTTTTTAACTAGACTAAGTACATTTCTAATGCAATCAGACCAGAAAACTATTCTCACAGACTTACTCTGGATCGTAGGATGATTTGACATGTCATAATTAGCTCTCACAAGTTTTTGTGCCCCTGTCTCCTCTCAGTGGCTGCCATTGTTTCCTGGCTATATCTTGAAGCATGTGGTTCTATGTTCTGTCTACTCAGACTTAACTCAGTAAGAGCGCCATCCATGTTTTGTTTATTTGTTCCTCAATTACATGGCTGAGATTTCAAAATTTAGGAGACCACAGGTCAGGTGAAAGGTCACAGTGTAGAGTACAAGCAAGAAGCAAAAATTTGCAAAACCGAAGAAATGACAGGGCAGTGCCAAATGAAAGGTCAAAGGTCAAGTGGGAGACTGTGCAAAGATGACCACAAACGCTCTGGGTTTTGAGCAGCTGAGCATGTGACTGTATTGCAGTGCTCATATGTACAGAGTCAAAGGCTCCAGTCTAGAAACTGTGTGCCACTGCAGAAATACATCCTTCACAAAGAAAAGGAAACACAGACTAGAAGGAGACTGAGTTTTTAGTCATTCGTTCTTGACAGGTAGGATGACTCTTATTTTTCAAGCTCTTTGACACGTACACAGGGTCCTCACACTGGAGAGACAGCCATAGCCATCCAGTCCATCTGATGTAGGGACAGTTATAGGAGAGCTCTTAGGATACTCAAATATGCATTCACCATCAGTGTGAGCATGGACCTCACTCCTCACTCCATAGGGACTTCAGTTAAGAGCTGCCTAAGGTCCTATTTCTCCAGTTATTTCTTCATATATTTAGTAAATAAGAAATTGAAAACGAAGTGTTTTCCATTGCCTCCACTGTACCTAACTCCCTGACATAACAATTCACTTGAGAAGTCCTTTCTTCTTTTGCCATCCTCAAGTTTCAGGCAATGGTTTTGAAAATGTTATTCATTTATCAGACAAGGTCTTGCTGTGTGGCCAAGGCTGGCTTTAAATTCATAATCCTTCTGCTACCTGAGTGTTAGCATTGCAGGAGTGTGCTACCACCTCTACAGCAAACAGTTTGATGGAATGGCTTTTTTTTTTAATGCAAAATGCTTTTATGGTAAGACTTATAAGGGGGAGAGAGCTGTTGCTAGTAGTGGGGGCACTAGGAAACACTTAAACACAGCTCAATTCAACCAGTGATACACTTTCTTGGTACCATGTCCTTTGTTTTCACTCAAGATAGCACCCCCACCCCCATCCCTCCCGGTAACAGAAACCAGGAAAGTTGTTCTTCTGACCTGGGTGTGTTGTCATCAATCCCTAGAACCTTTCACATTAGATTTTGAGGAGTGATAGATGCCAGCTTTACTTTTTTATTCCTCATTTGTTTAAAATTATTTATTGCGTTTTTTTCACAAAAAGACAAATAACACAATTTATTTTAATGCATGAAAAACTTGAACTGGTGTGTCGCACATAAATGCACAAACACCCTGTCCTCATACCAAAGAGTGTTTAGCAACATTAGCCAAGAGACATACAAACAGTGGGGACAATGGAATGTCATCAAGAGCACAAGAAATGAAATAACCAGGGACAGTGGCAACAGTTGCTGGTGAATGTTACAAAGAACTGGAATTTTCACATACCATTGATGGAAATAGAAAATATCACTTTGATTTTTTTTTTTTTGAGGTGTGTATCATTAACATGCTTGAAAAGGATGTGTGTGTGTATGCATGTATATATATATATGTGTATGGGCAAGTGTACATTCATAGATGCATGTGTATACATATGTGTGTATGTTTATGTGTGTATGTGTGTGTATGTGCATGTGTATGTATGTGTGTATGTACATGTGTATTTGTCATTAGCAATAAATGGTTCCTTGGCTTTAGGGGCCTTTTCTCAGTAATTTGTTTTATGAGCTATACAAAGTGACCATTCTTCAAAAGCAACGCATTTAAGTGAAGTCTCTTTCCATGTACTTGAAATAAACAGTGATATTATATGACAAACTCTGAAAATAGATTAGTATGGATTAAGGTTTCTCCAGCCTTAAAAGAGGAATTTACCAAAAGAGTTTTCCTTTCAGCAGACCTCTATTAGGAGATCATGTTAGATGAGAACGGATCTCTGTTAGGAGATCATGTTAGATGAGAACATTTATTTACATGTTAAAAACCCCTAATGATAATAGAATTCTTGAAAAGCCAATATAGGTCTAGACTCTACCAAACTGTAAAATATGTCTTAAAGCAGAAAATAAGTGCTATCATTGTCTAGAAAAGTGTTATTTATTTTTCTGTTTTACCTCCCACATCTCCAACATAAATTTTTTAAATATACACTTTGCAAAAGTGAAGGGCAAATGCTGAAGGATGAAATATTCTGAATCAATTAAAAACAACTGCAGTGAGATTCTGAAGTACAGGAGTTTTCCGACTCATGAACAATATTTAGAGAGCTGGTTAATTTTAATTCCTCAGGGAACCATAAGTCTGGACATTAATAGGCTTACAGTGATAAAAAACGGCCGTATACTATGCATATATAGATGGTATTGTCAAGAAAGAAGCAATTAGTGGCAGCGAAGCCCAAATATGTACACATATGGTGAGCAGGTTATGTGTAAAATACAGCGGGAGTAAGAGCCAGTGACAAAGAGAAGGGCGAGCAGGGCTACTGTTGAGCTGCACGGAGGCAGCTGAGGACTAGCATAGGCCTACCAGGAGATCTTAAATAATAAGAGAGTGTTAAGAAACTTCCTGGATTCTGTAGTATGTGGCTTGACTTTATTTCCTTCCCTTTCTTTCTCCCTGTTTGCCCCCCTTCCCTTCCCTCATTCACCCCCTTTTCTTTCCTAAATTACTTTTTTTATATTCCTTTCATCTCCCATTTTCTTCTCTTCCTATTATTTCCTATTAATAACAAAATCTGCTAAATGAATCATATGATTTATTCTCTGTGTTAAAATGATAGAGAAGTATCTTTATCAAATCTTTGTGTGTGTATGTGTGTGATATGTGCACATATAAATGTAGATATATGCATTTATGATATATACATGTATGTAGATACATACATGCCAAAGAATGTAGGTCAGAGGACCACCCTAGGGTTTGGTCTTCACCTTTACCTTGTTTGAAAAAGGGTCTCTTGTCAGCCATTGTGAATACAAGGCCAGTTGATCACATGAGTTTTGAGAATTATCCTATCTCCTCCTCCTATCTTGCCATAGAGGTAACAAGACTCTAGATTTGCTTTGCTCTATCCAGTCTTACATGGGTTCTGGGGATGCACACCTAGGTTCTCTCACTTGTACCATGAGCACTTGACCTATTGAACCATCTCCCCATCTGCTTTGTGAAGAATTTCCATGGAATCTAAAATGCTGTTTTTTTCTAATCAAGAATGGAGAGAGAGAGAGACAGACAGAGAGAGAGAGAGAGAGAGAGAGAGAGAGAGAGAGAGAGAGAGAAAAGAGAGAAAGAGAGAGAAGCTGAATACCTCTGACATCTTTCATCAGAGTAATCATATGGCTAGCTCAGCACATGTCTTCAGGAGTAAGAAAGCACACTCCTCAGCCTTGGTCTGTTAGACCCAAGTCAGGGTCTACATATCCACCTCAGAAATCTCATATTCTTTTTTTTTTTCTTTCTTTTTTCTTTTCTTTTCTTTTTGAAGATCATTGTACCATAAACACATTTGTGTAGGAAGTGGACCTGAAAGGACACATTTACATATTAGTTTTTAAAAGTTATGCAACTGTCACTATAAAATGTAGCAGGCAACTAGTAACCTTATCTTCTACATTATAGATTTTGTGTCACTTTTAGGAGAAATAAGTGGATGTGAAAAGGAAATACGTTTTACAATCTGATAACCAGCGACACATATTTCACCCCCGAAAGCCAGGAAATTGAGGGAGTAGCACATGTTGGTTTCCAGCAGGAAACTTGTACCACTGTGACTAATTTAGGTACTGAGTTCTCTTTGCAACAGAACGCACTGTGGGATGGAATAACCAGGAATCATTTTTAGGCGTATTCTCCATACTACCCCTGTTTATTTTGGCTAGGATTCTTTGGGGGGGGGGTGGGCTGTTATCGTCTCAAAACTCAGTTGCTAAAAGCTGATTTCACTGACAGAGAAGTAAACAAGGCAGCTGACTGGGGCTCGGAGCACTTTGTAGTTCACTGCACACATAGAGTTGCTTAACCCAAAACTGAGTCTGAGGAAATGCTGCTTACTAGTTATTAGCGGTTGGATTTATATGGGAAAACCACAGATGCTCCATTTTGCTACCTTCCCTTTTAATAAGCTATAAAATCTGAGGATCTGTACAATTAAAAAGTAGGTGCCGTTGCCCTCACACATGTGCCAAATTCCTTCCCTAGGCCCTGTGCAAACACCCTCCTACTTGCATAAAGCACCAAACAGAAAAGCTTCCCTCCACCTCAGGACTCACAGCATGGTAGGAGTTTAGATACAACGACCTGTAGCATTATCAAGTGAGATAACCAGAATCATTTTCCATATTCTCCCATGCAGCCTCCTCCCCCCACACACAGTGAGGTGTTTAGGACCCTGGCATTCTCCAGAGAATCCTTCCAGTGCAGCTCCCAGAAGCCATGCCATCACTGAGAGTGAGGAAACCAGTATCAGAAGTCAGTATCTCCTTTGGATTTGAGAACAGGAAATGACTTGCCATTTTGGATCTTGCCTGGGAGACAGGCCCTGACTCCACAGTTACAGAGCATAATTACCCCAAGCTCAGAGTAGGAAGAACCCCCAACTGCTTATTGAGGACCTGCCAGGAAACTAACCTGGGTTTACATCTAGAGGAGAACATGAGGTGACAAGAGCCCACGATGCCTCTTTTAAGAATATCTCCATGAAAAGGCTGCTTAGAAACCTGGGGGTTGTTCAAATCAGCTTGGCAGGGGGGCATACTACAGTTTGAAGTGAGAGCTGGCAGGCAGTTTGGGATCTAAATCAAATATTCATAGAAGTTTTGGTGTGTGTGTGTGTGTGTGTGTGTGTGTGTGTGTGTGTGTGTGTGTGTATGCATGTATCTGTGTTAATGGTCTTTTCAGAAACTTTACTTTCAAAGAACGCTAATTTCTAAACCACACCACAAACATTAAAAGTGATGCTACCCCTTAAAGCCAATATACTCCTATGTATATTCTTTGCCAACCCTGTGTGGTGTGTGAATTCCCATGCAAAGTGGAGACATGGCCCCCTGTTCTCCTGCTGTGATTCATTTCCTTCTGGAAGAGTATTACTTTCTATTGGTGTGCCTGGTGTTCCTCTCTTCAAATTCATGATTCATGGTGATGTATATGCCAGTTGCCATATATACACTCTTTGATGATCCCTTCCTCCCTCCCTCCCTCCCTCCCTCCCTCCCTCCCTCTCTCACTTCCTTTCTCTCTCCCTCCCTCCTTTCATCAACCTTTTAGCTATCAAATTGGCTCCTAGCACAAGCTTTGGTTATGGTCTGCTTGTATCATGCTCAGAAGAACAGCAAATGATATGTTACGGCAATGCAGCGGAGAGATTTCAGAAGACATGATTCTTGTGTCCGACTTGTTTGTCACGGTTGTTATAGAATGGCCTCAAAATGGCAATTTGGGGCCATGATCTTACAGACCTCACTAGAGTTTGGAATAACTCAAAAAGGTGATTTTAAGAAAAAAAAACGAGGAAGTCACAGACCCCGAGGACTTCATTTCTTCTCACATGAATAGAGCAGGAAAACATTATAGAAAATTTGTAGTGTTTCTAACTGGCCAAGCACTTTGAGCTACATGTGTCAGGGTGACAGCAGTGGGTATCATACTTGCTGGAACTGAACGGCTTAGAACTTGTGGAAATTGGCTTTTCAGTGGTAGCCTCCAATTTCAGATGGCTGACACTGAAAACTTAGACCTAATATTTTGGAGGTGGCTGGTCTCCATTGCAACAGTTTAAGCTGGCCTAGGTATGTGGGCTATAACAGTTTAAGCTGGCCTAGGTATGTGGGCTATAGTGGCTGCACTGGCATGTCACTTCATTGGACAACCAAATGAAAATATTAAGGGTAGAACTTGGGCTAAAGAATCTTATCCAGACTCCTTCCTTGACTGTGAGTCAGAGGTGGCCGACCTTCTACTTCCTGATTTCTAGTCACTTACCACTGGACCTAGGCTACCCTCACTGCTTAAAGACTCCCTTTCCTTGGGAGCTTTTGCTTTAGCTCTCAAATAGAAAACTCAGTTCCCGTCTTCAAGATATAAGGTCAAACTCAACTTCTACAGTATTCAGGTATCTTAATTATCTTCCACTGCCCAACCTCATTATCCCATTTCTTTTCTTTTCTTTGTTACTGGTGAGCCACGAGCAGTTTACTAGTTGATTCTATATTTGCCTGCTCTGGTCTGTATAGTCTGTGCTCCCCACTTTGCTCTCTGGTTATAGAGGCTTCTAAAAGGAGCAGGACTAACTTGTAAGTGCTGTTCACTTGCCTGTTCTCGGGGCTGTGATAGTGTCCAGTGCAAGCAGGCGCTCAATACAACTGTTTTCAAAGACTGAATGAATTGGAAAGTGTATGACTGAAAAGCAAGCAACATATCTACATCAATGTGTGTTAGGCTTCTTTTGAGAAGTTTTCAGACTGATTTTATGTATATAAAAATGCAGGGAAAGAGACCACAATGAAGTATGTGGAGATTTGCAATATCAGTTGGGGTTGTAAGATTTCATTTCCACCAAAAATATTTTAAGACTGCTTTGTAGATGTGCCAGGCAGTGGTGGCGCATGCCTTTAATCCCAGCACTCGGGAGGCAGAGGCAGGCGTATTTCTGAGTTCGAGGCCAGCCTGGTCTCTATGGAGTGAGTTCCAGGACAGTCAGGGCTACACAGAGAAACCTTGTCTCGAAAAAAAAAAAAAAAAAAAAAAAAAAGATTGCTTTGTAGATGTGTTTCTTCTGATAGAATGCAGACTAAGGTACAAGGGGGCATTTGAAGGAAAATGCAGATGGTGGGCTAATAAAGGTAATTATTACAAAAAGCAATTAGTTATGTGATTTGTTGTTATCTCTATCACATCTATCTATGGATCTATATCTATCAATCAGTCATTTATGTGTCATCTATCATCTATCTGTCTGTGTGTCTGTCTGTCTTGTATAGTGGGGAAATGCATGTGATATACTGCAAGAATGGAGGTGCAAATGTAGATTGTTGGAGTCAGTTTGCCACTCCTTCTACCACATTGGTCCTGGGGCTTGAACTCAGGTTGTCCTTCTTGAGGGCAAGCCTTTCACCCACTGAGCCATCTTGCCAGCCCCTTTGGTTTTTTTTTTTTTTTTTTGGTTTTTTTTTTTTAACAATGGTACTACTAATTCATGCTCATAATTGAGGAACATGTCTGAGGATCTCACATACTAGGATGGATCTGGAGATGGAACAATTCTTAATCTGGGTTAAGAGACTGTCCTTACAAAGTAAATAACTGGTCTTCAAAGTGACTGAGTATAAAATAAAATTGATGTAAGCCCAAGGTTAAGATGCAGTTCTCAACCCCTCTTTTCTTCTCATGACAGAGAATTTAGATGAAACCAGTTCTTATTCTGTAGGTTCTTTCAGGGAAGCATTAAGCTGTTCTTTAAGAAGTTGAGTATGTGTATGGACATTCAAAGAAGCCTTTATTTATAGCTTGATTTTTTAAAAATTATTTATCTTATATATATTAGTGCTCTGTTTCATGCACAGCAGAAGAGGGAATCATATTCCAGTACAGATGGTAGTGAGGCATCATGTGGTTTCTGGAAATTGAACTTAGGACCTTTAGAAAAGCAGCCAGTGTTCTTAAACCACTAAGCCATCTCTCCAGCCCCAATAACTTGATTCTTAATTACTATGTGTTAAGCATCTTTCAAAAGAATTAGCAACACAATTGTGGGCTTCAAAAATGGCATATTGTATCTTATAAATTCTTTACTTCCTGGTTTACATATAATGTCCACCAGGAAGACAACCATTTTTGAACCTGGCCTCTCAAAGAAACACCATGGTCCATTCTATAGACTGTAATTACTATGTCATCAGATGTAGAAGGCAAGATACTTCCTGCCAAGCACTTCAGAAGAGTTAGAGGTATAACTCAATAAAGGGGGTCTACAAGACAGAAACATTGTCTGGGGCACTAAAAAGTGAAAGAGAAGGGGACTAAGCCTACATCTCAAAGTTCTAGAAGGAAGAGTAGGCGGTGGCTTAGTGAGCTAATGCCTTGTAAGAAGGAAGCACTATCCCAGGACACCAGCAAATATTTCTGGAAAATTAGCAATAAATACAGACACAGTATTTATTTATTTTGATGTAATATAAAAATAGGCCCCTCAAGTAATTCTCATTAGGAGTAAGATATGTCCAAAACTCAATTTACTTGGGATAGTTATCATTTTTGATCTTCTTTTATTGGAAGTGTTCTTTGCTTGGTTTTATTGAATTTAATTAACTCCACATTGTACAAATATTTTTGATCTACTTTAGCTTATGACATGAAAAGGACTCATAGCTGATGGGGTAGAGAAGCCATATAACTCACTAGAAAATAACAGTCCCCAGGGGAATTCGATCCCTCAGAGCATCGGAGCACTTGGCCATAGAGACATCCGAGATCCAGAATGTCTCGCACTCAAGGTGGGGGTTTGAGGGCTTAATCAAAATACCTCCTCAACCCAAGCCAGTGAGACACATTAGACCTCGGCTTGACAGTGACTAGGGAGAGGAAACTAGAAGCCATGAAAAACAACAGAAGTCAAGTCCATCTCCACAGTCCAGGCAACAGTCAGCCCCACAGGTCATGCTTTGGGCTTCATACCTGTTTAGACGCCCATCACTGGCAGAGCATAAAAAATTAGGTTCTCCAGCCCCTGGAGACTGGAATCATCAGGCCAGGGAGGAGGTCTGTAACTAAATAGAGAGTATTATTGCTAGTATTTGTAAGTTTAGGGGATACAGAACTTCTTGTTAGGTTGTCAAGGTGTCTGTGGACTGCCTCTGCCCTTGCCTGTCTGGCTGGTCACCAACAGTCCAGAATAGCACTTTCTGGAAAACATGTGCTACTGTCCACAGACCTCTTTGGCTTTCACGGAAGTTAGGAAGGTTGGGATTTCTATGAACAACAGGGAAAAGTTTGGATAAAAGCCTGCTGGAAGGTTTTATATGGAAATGCACCTTTGATTTGAAAGATTGAAGCAAGGTTTCCAAGCCAATGTAGTTAACACTCACACCTGCGTGAAAGTGAACTGCCTGAACCACACAGTTGAAACACAGTGTTCTGAGCATATCTCTGTTTCATTAAAATGGTATTGAGCCGAATCCTCAATGTGCGCACTGTTTTGACACACAGTGAGACAGATTATTACCACTGACTGTAATCTCCAGGAGTGCCATAGTCCAAAGTTGCCAAGGTATGTTTCAGCTACAGCCTTCACTTTTAAAAACTGCAGACCACCGTATCCTTGGAAGTTCAGAATAGCTCTGGCTAATGCTGTCCAACTTGGCAATAAAAACAAAGCGGAGAAAGCACAAACATTCTGAGGCTCACACCAAGTATGCAGTATTTCAGCCTGACAGGATTATTCCTCCACGGCAGTGACTTATGTCGGAGAGGGAAGTTAACATGGAAATGCCTTTGAGGTTAATTGTAATGTCATTAGCATGATGCTACAATCACGTCTCTGAATTCCCTTCATAAATTTCTTTTCTATTTTTATCCTGTTTTTATTTTAATATACTGCTTTCTCGAAAATGTCTATTGTAGTCTTATGAAGAAATCTCTTATTTTTAAAGCCGCAGGAAAAACTAGTCTCTACATAAATTGCAGCATGTAAAGTGTGGTGACCTGTCCCCTCTCCTTTCATTCTGCAGTAGTCACACACTCCCATTTGATGAGGGACATTAAATGGTTGGATCCAATGGCAGCAGGTTTTGTACCAGGGTTAAGCAAAACAAGTCATGGTCTGGTATTTCCACTATGACTTCCCACTATGATATCATGTGAAATACAGCAAAACCACCATAGATAATTATTTTTAAGGAAACCATCCGTTTAGCTAAATCTGTGGCAGATTTGCAGCTCAGCCTGCAGTAGAGGAGGAACTGGGTGTAAACCACAGACACTGCTTAGCACCATGGTGAGACTGCTGCCGTGGGCAGCTTTGAGCCATGTGAGCTATTGTTAGTTCTGATGTGGCTTATGACAGCCAAGAGGTCCTTGCAATGGCAGCCCTGCAGTGGTCTGCTCACTGGGATCACATTGTCTCCATTGTTCTTGATGTCTCAGATGGGGAAGGAATTGTTCCCACTGGGAACACTACACCAAACCAACCAAAAGAACAGACTTACTTTTCCAGTGAGCAAGTCC
This sequence comes from Mus minutoides, assembly GCA_902729485.2. NCBI lineage: Eukaryota > Metazoa > Chordata > Mammalia > Rodentia > Muridae > Mus > Mus minutoides. The sequence continues at coordinate 238,460 of LR755134.1, forward strand.
CCAAATTTGGCAACGCTTCTCTTCTGCCTACCCTAAACTGACCTCCACTTCTGGGATCACATTTTGACTGTGACTCTGGTGGAAATATTGTCAATTTTTTTAGCCATGTTTTTCTTTCAAAGTGAGCCACTTTTCCCCCATGGTTTAACCAGTTTGGCATCTGTACCAGTGACTTTTCATGCATATCCTCGCTCTTAACACATGTCCTTGCCAAAACCTTGAATCCCACCTGTCTGCCAGGAATGGCAGCATTTTGGCCAAATTTTCCCACAGTGTGGAAGGTGGCTGAGTTAGGGGCTATTCATGGCATCAATGTCACCATGGCCAGAATAAACAGTTGCTCAGAATTTCTCATGGAATGATGTGGAGAAGTGAAAAGCAGGCCAGAGTCTCTCAGACACATTTATCTGAAGACATTTGGCAAATAAATCCCTACTGTGGGAAAATGGAATATTGCAAGATGATAGAATTTCATACCAATAGACAGGACATGGGACTCAAAAGGCAGAATTGTTAAATTTAGGGTTCATGTGTGTGTGTGTGTGTGTGTGTGTGTGTGTGTGTGTGTGTGTTGCCTGTCACAAGGTATGGTTTATAAGCAAATATTACAAAACACCTTCCTTCCTTTCTCTCTCTCTCTCTTCCTCTTTCTCTTCCCTTCCTCCCTTCCTCTCTTTCTTCACTGTTTGAAAATAGAGTGTCATACAGCCCTGGCTGGCCTTGCTCTTTTGATATACAAGAGTGACTGTAAACTCCTGAACTTCCTGATTCCACCACCCCAGGGCCAGGCTTAGAGTTGTGGACCACCACACCCAGTGGGTGCAGTTCTAGTGGGCGAACCTTGGGATTCATTCGTGCTAGGTCTACCAATACCCCCAGCCCCATTTTGAAATGTTTTATGTAGTAATTTAACATTTTGTTTTTTCAATAAGAATTTTTTAGGAACAGTGAGTTGAGTCAGTTGTAGTCAAGCCTGACAACCCAAGCTAGACCCACGGGACACACAAGGAAGAAGGAGACCATAATGTTCAATCAGCCACTCGCCAAAGACAGGAAGAAGCGTGAGTGAGCACTCTACACAGAGAACAAGGCCTATTGATAGACATCTTTATTAAATCAAGGAGCATCAGAATTTCTACTTCCAAAGGATACATAAACAACAAAACACAGCTTTTATTTGCTTCAGTGGACGAAAAGGAACTGGTTTCGTGCAGGTTTGAGATGCCTGCAAATTGGTTAAACCTTTTCCAGTTGAAAAGCACTTTGAAAGAGTCCTTCTTCCTGAGTTCAGCAGAGCAACTCAAACTATCTTTCCATTATTGGTCATTGGTTATAATCTCTTGAAAAGAGAAAATACTCACATTTTTGTTGTTGTTGTTGTTTTGCTTTTTTTTTTTTTTTTTCAAGACAGGGTTTCTCTGTGTAGCCCTGGCTGTCCTGGAACTCACTCTGTAGACGAGGCTGGCCTTGAACTCAGAAATCCACCTGCCTCTGCCTCCCAAGTGCTGGGATCAAAGGCTTGCGCCACCACCACCCGGCAAATACTCACATTTTAAGTAACTTTTCAGTCCTTGTTATAACTCAAATGTGTGGCCACTTAAATTCCATGATTATCCATTTCCACATTATTTTAAAAAATAATGACTGGTGCCCATCAGATGGCTCAGCAGGTAAAAGCACTTGTTGCTAACTTTGATAACCTGAGTTCAATTCCTGAGTGCCACACAATAGAAGGAGAGAAGCAACTCCTCAAAGTCCTCTGACCACCACACATGTGCCACAGCATGTGTGTGCAGTGCACTCCCAGCCCCTGACATTTGAATGCACACAGTCATGCACATACAGATTAAATACATTTAATTATTTTTTTCAAAAAAAAAAATCATGCAATGAGCAACAGTGCTTTAGTCCACGGTAGACGACAAACATCAGCTCCCAGCACAGACCTAATGTGGAGAGGTAAAGAAAACATGCTTTGTTTGGCTTATGAAAGTTTCTCTCTGTGTTTCATGACATTTAAATAGATGAAATAATTCTTAAGTAAATGACTAGAAGCTCTATAACCTCGCCAGGCACACTGTGCTCTGAGGGCAGCAGATCCTCTAGAAACTGGCTGTGCTTCTTGCCCTATTCCTTTTATTCTCCTGAGTTTATGTGTAATGTTTATATTACTCAAACTTATTTGTAGTGAGCTCCGGTTATAGTGGTTGCGCATTGTATCTACCAGCACGAGGATTTAAAAGGAATATTGGAGCAGGGACAGAGAGCTAAGGGCATAATTGCTCATCTAAGGATGGAATGTGTGCTTAGAATTATTCCGTGTGGTGAAAATCACATGGGAACCAGGAGTATTTTGCTAATTCCCTTCTACTTCCCAGATAATTTCCACTCCATCTTCAAGAGCAGAAAATTAGATGTGGTACCTCATGGTGTGTGTTCTGTTCTGAATAGTTATGGAGTGTTTGGCAGACTATCTAGCTAAGACCACACTAGTCCTCGATAAAGCAGAGATTTTTCTTTGTGCTTCAAAAACTGTGGGCAATAATTTTGTCTCTACTTATCCTAACCTCATTCACACTGTCCCTACCAATTTGAACACAGCATCTTCCAGGCACATACCCTTATTAGGCAGGGATAGAATTTCCAGTTAGTTAGTCATTTATTTATGACACACATTCTAGGGCATATTGAAAGTGTGATCTAAATATCTCTTGATATTTAGGATACATTAAAATTTTGTGTAGCTCATAGAGTTCTCAGGTAGATCAGGGTGATCTCAAACTCCTGAGGATGTCCTTGAGTAATATGCAGGATAACTTTGAACTTCTTCTTCACCTCTATTTTCCAAGTGTCACTGCACCTACATAGTTTTTATATTCTCTAAGTAGTCTTTAACATTCTCTATATAATTGTTTGGATATTATAATAAAATTCACATAGTAGTACTGAATGACCTTGCTTCTCTTAAAAAAAAAAACTTTCAGAAGCCCCCAAGTCAGTACAGTCAATGGACTGCTCATATCAGTTTTGTTTTGATCCACCTGAAAAACGTGTTCTCTTAAGTTAAATAAATATTTAAGTATAAGAAAATCTGACCAATGCATTCAACAGACTTTGTGAACTTTTCCCTCCTTTCTTTCTAAACTTGGTTTTGGGAAATACACACGTACGTTTTGCCAAGAACTTGCCCCTTAGTGTTTAATCTTGTGGCTTTCAGGGGAAATCTAATTTGTATCCTTCGTTTATGCTCAGCTCAACAGACTGTTGCACTGTTAGCCAAGTGCTGGCTGGCCTTACGGCCCATGGGGCTTTTCGGTTTCTTGATTCTCTATATGCCCCGTTACCATACTTCCCCATTGATGATTGCTTACAAACTTGACCAATAAAGTTTTAAACCTAACCCAACAATAATTGTATAGCAAATATATTGTTAATATATTATTTATAATTAATAATAAACTGAAGAGAAATATTTTCCCATTTCTTACTGTGAGGTACATTGGGACCAACCTAATTATGATGGCTTCTCACTTTGTAGATCAATGGTCTAATGCAGTAATTTGATTGGGTATCTAACCATAAGCCTTTCCATGCCTGTGTGGCAGTGCTCAGCACTGCACTGGAATTGAATGCACTGAGTATGGCTTCTGTGAACTCCAGAATGCCAGGGAAAATCCCTCAAGAAATTGAGACATAGAAATCAGTCTCTTAGGTTTGCATCCATGATGGCCACAGATGACTTGACTCTTTCTTGCCATCTCTTTGCGATTTTATCCACTCTCTTCTCATTCACATACATCCCATTCCAGGATCTCTGTTCCCATATACACTACTTGAAAGTCTAGGATACTTACTTAGATAGTAGTGCTGCACATGGAGGAAGAGATCACTGGAGGAGCTGGCATTGCCCATCTCTTCTCCCATCTCTGAACCTTCTAAGGCAACTTCCTCCCACCCTCGTAGGGTCCCCTGAGTTCTGGATGAAAGGCTCCAGTCAATCTTCAGTGGGTTATAGTTTCCTTCTGAGGTAGTTTCTACATTTGGGGGGGTTAAGTTTCTGACTCCTTAGTAATGTTTGCTTGTTTGTTTTTTCTTTCTACAAGATGCATTTTTTTAATTGAATGATTGGGAAGAGAAAATATTCTAGGGCATCATATTCAAACATTGCTCACAGGAGTTCAGAAGGAAATTATGAAACCAAAGCTCCTATTGAAAAGCATTTCTCTCGGTCTTAAGCACGGTAGGGTTTCTGGGTATCCTCAGCATCATGCAGCCCGTGCCACAAATGCTTCTCCCTGTCGTCCCCCACTGGCCCCTCCATGCCCATGCTTGCTGAGGACATGCCTAAACTCTGGCAGTCCCCAGAGAAGATAGAGCTTGAGAGAGTTCAAAGGGTATCCAGAGTCTAAATGAGAGGAGATGGCACTTCTGACACCCAGAGAAAACATGCACAGCGATTCTATGTATATGAAGGTTGTGGAAACTGTTGACAATAGACTATTCTGTTATAATATAACTGCCCTGCACTGTGACATCAGAGTATAACTGAGACAAAAACCTGCTGTTCACCCCATTACTTCTAAGGGAGAATGAGTTCTAGTTCCCAGGAATAAATACATGTGCTCTTGTACAATCCTGCTAAATGTTTTAACTGGGAATTATTTGTCTTCTACAAATCAAAGACAACAGAGAATCAAGGACATTAAATTTGCCAATAGGGGAGCATGGATTCTTGCAGTCATTCTTAGCCCATTTGTAGCCATCAGCGATGGTGTTATCTATCACACGAATACATTGGTAGAGTGATCAAGGCTCGGAATGGTGAAGCTAGGCTACCAGTTCCTTCCCATTTGCCCTGGCTTTGCATTTTTTCTTAAAAAAAAAAAAATCTAATTGTTCTGCAGAAGACGGTACTGTTCATTATTAATGGAATTTCTTTTTATTCAATTTTGTGGTGTCCACAACAAGATTATAAAAACAATAATTTGATTTCTAAATCTTTTCAGTTTCAGTGAGGTTACTTTGTGGAGTTGGAGATAAATGACCAGAAGAAAACTTCACAAAATTAGTGTTTACGCTTAATCTGGCAACGAGCTATAATTTGATTGGTAAAAAATTCATTTGGTGTACCTCTGGCCCTTTGCTGCCGGATAATGAAAATTTATATCTGCGTTTCAGACATCTGGGGAGGGCCTGACAGCTTTGGGGCTGAATGAAAGATGATGTCACGCTGACCCCTGTCAGCATTTCCTCACAGACTGGTTACCCAAAACCCAACAGCACTCACACTTTCTTCCCCCTGCCAGAGCAGACTCTCATTTTATTTTGGAAGGTTAATGACACTGTAAATCTAATAGGCCATTTTAGTGCCATCGTGTGGATATTAAAAAATCATGTGACCAGTCAGGGCACCATATGTGGAGTTCACTGTTGTCTAATGGCAGGGATAAGACGCTATAACAAGGCACCGAGGGCAGCCAGTGTTTGGAATTAATTTCAAAACCATATCTACCTTACACCAATTTAGAATCTCAGCCAGTAATTATTGCTTGCCATTTTGACTGTTTACCTTAATAAGCTGGCTAAGATCAAATCAACATTGGACCCCCAGAAAAGTCTTTGTAACTTGCATATTTATCAGTATCTCACATTCCAGGGAAAGCACTCCTTCAAGGAACTGTCTGTGTAGTCCAGTACCAGAGTCTGTAGCTACTTTTGGCCAATGGCCCCAGGAAATGAAGTTTTAACTCATTCAAATTTAAATAGGGACACATGTCAGCCATTGCCATTTTGGACAGCAGAAGTTGGAATAACTGTGCAAGGAGACCAAATTCACCAGAAACTAGTGAGGAAATCAATTCTGCTTAAGACTCCCACCTGTTCCTCATCAGGTGAGACAAAGCTATATTTGGGAGCCAAAGCTACCTGGTGACAGAACTGAAGTCTGAATCATCTTTGAATCCTTTATAAAGTCCTCCATACAGAGTTCAGGTGAATAGACACAACCAATAGAGATGTGAATGAGTGGGATGCACAGTGAATAATGAAAAGCCAGGAACAGAGTCGCATTTCCCCCTTTTTTACTTTTTCTGTGTGCCTTTCCTCTTGGGACACATAGAGGATAGATAAATTGTGATCTCTCACTCCCATTCCCTCGAAAGCAAACCGGAAGGATGTCTGGTGGCTGCTGCCTCTCCCTGAAACATCAGTTTCTAGTTCTGGGAGCTGAGTAAGTAGATCACAAAGCCAGGAGCCCAAGCCAGTCAAAGGGAACAAAGAGACCACCATGAACATCGAACTCCAGATACTCTGACTGTAAGCCACTGAGAGGGAAGAAGCAATTCTCCATGGATAATGGGGCCATTGATTGTGGGGCCAAACAGAAGGATCTAAAGGGAAACTGGAATAGTGTGTGAGTTTAGTCCAAAATGTTTATTTATTAGAAATTTCTATTCATGACTACTAACTCATGGCACAGAATTATCAAGATAAAGTTTCTGGAAATTCTGATGAGAGCAATAGCAANAGAGGGAAGAAGCAATTCTCCATGGATAATGGGGCCATTGATTGTGGGGCCAAACAGAAGGATCTAAAGGGAAACTGGAATAGTGTGTGAGTTTAGTCCAAAATGTTTATTTATTAGAAATTTCTATTCATGACTACTAACTCATGGCACAGAATTATCAAGATAAAGTTTCTGGAAATTCTGATGAGAGCAATAGCAACGAGAGAACTTACTTTATTACAGCTTCAGAAACAATGTAGGCGTCTACAAGGGATGGTTTTAATTATTCTCTCTATACTATGAGGCATGGTATATGGCTCTCTCTATTGTACAGACTAAGAATGGGAACATGTATAAACAAATTGATTTCTCTTAAGATCAAGCAACCAATAAATGGCAGAAACAGATTTTGAATCCAAATAACCCAACGGTGGAGTTTATTCTTTTAGAAAGCTTTTCTGTCTTGTAGCTCTTTCAATCCTCATCGTCTGATTCATTCACTTAGCAAACGTGATTTTGAGCCCTAGTGTAGGCCAGGCACTATTTTCAGATGATAAAAGTGAAAAATGTCTGTCCCCTTAGACTTTTCCAATGATGAAGGCAGAGAAAGAAAGAATCAAACCAACATGTAGAAATAGAAAATACATAGAAAGAAGTGTTAGGAAGAAAAGCAGGAGCAAATAAAGAGATGCTAGGTGCCAGCAGGAAGGAAGGAAGGAGATGTGGACAGAAGAAAGTCTAGGCAGAGGAATCTTGTTGAAAGGTGATGCTTTGAGGAAAAGAAGCAAGCAGTTTTTATTTTTAGATTACAATGAAACCTCCCATCTTTCATCAAGAAGGAAATTAGCTATAAGTGATTTCCCTAAGGTTTGAATAAAAGATTTGTGCTAAGCTGAGAGGCCACTGGAGGCAAAGGGAAAGAATAGCAAATCTCTCTCTCTCTCTCTCTCTCTCTCTCTCTCTCTCTCTCTCTCTCTCTCTCTCTCGTGTGTGTGTGTGTGTGTGTGTGTGTGTGTGTGTGTGTGTGTGTGTATCGGGGGAGGGGTGAAGTTTCCAGCTTTTGGATCTGTGACACTTCAGTGCCTGCTTTTACAGCAAGGTGAGGAGAAGGTACCAGAACTTACTGGTATGCAGCAGGCTGCAGCCCACAGCCCACCTGGCCTTCCCTTCTGGCAGACCTCATGCCCTCAGAGCCCGAGTGGAGAGCGCATATGTGCAGCTCCATGTGCCGAGTTGAGAGGAGTGTTTGGAAGGAGGCATGGAACATTTCTTGGTTGAGCTAGCAGCTCTACCTACCCAAAGCCACAGCCATTGCCAACTTAAATACAGCTCAGCATCCTCTATCAAAGTAACAGTGTATGATCAATTAAACGGAAAAACGTTGATTTCCCAAAATTCAGTTAGACAGGAAGTAGCAGGCTTTGTGGATACCTGAGATAGAGTGATGAAGAAATAAAGGCCGTGGTTTTCAAGCCTCGTTGTTTAAGCACAAGAAACGCAGTTTTTCCTCCTTTGACATACTATTGCTTAGGTTTGTTTATTTTAATTTTTCTGTTTCATCTTATTTTGGAGGGATTTCATACATAAGTAACTCACTTCAACCATTTCCCTACTGGGTTTTGAGGCATACATACATGATCCCAGAGGCTATATCTAACACACACTCTGCTTCCCCCTGCCTCGCCAGTCATGCATGGAACTACCTGGACTTGAAAACACTCCACTAAAACGGAAGTGTTCTTTGTGAGGACTGGCATCACTTCCTGTTTTTTTTCTTATCAACTTGTAGCATGGCTGGGATGGATCACAGGCCTGTGGGAACTTTGCAGTGCCTCAGGAGCTCCCCAGGGCCTAGAGTGTTCACGCTGGTGCTTGGAGCTCTCCTTGTGGGTCTCTTTGAACCCCATGGAAGATCTCATCTTCATACAGTAACTTGTTTTCTTCCCAGAATACCACACAGTTTAGATTCAATGGATTCTTTTCTGTAACTTCAAAATACATGGTTGATTTTTAAACACAATTCATTCTTTAGACAGTAATATTTATCTTCTCTCCAAAAGGAAAATGTAACTTCTCTCCAAGGTCTTCAAACTATGTGTTAATATTACTAAAATCTTAGTGTTTTGCAATTTATAGGTTTAGAATTATTATGGTCATGAGCATTAACTTGAAATCTATATTTATTGAATGAATATTGTTTAACTAGAGAGAACAAGAATTCAGAACGTGCAATGAAATAGTTGTCAGTACCTAGCCATGTTAGAAATGCCTGTTATGTTTGTGGATGAGTGAGAAAGATATCCTTATGCTGATAATTTTATAACTTTCAAATCTAGCACCAGTATAGTAAAGAACTTTATGTATGGCTATGTTAATTGTGCTCAGTTTCCAAAGACTTCAGCAGTTATGATTAAAGATAACATTCTAGTTTATCCCTTGCACAAAATGCAATATTCAAAGAAATAACATATTAAAAACTAAACAAAGACCCTAAGAAATAAGAGCCAACCTAGTTGTAGTGACCTCATGCTGGTGAGAGAGAAGCCTCTGTAAAAGTCAAGTAGCCTGTGTTTACTCTATGGTCAAAATTTATATGGAAGGGCCTGAGAGATGGCTCAGTCAGTAACGTGATAGCTATGCAACCATGAGGACCTGAGTTCAAATCTTCAACACCTTTGTAAAATGCTAACTACTCTAGTGTGTACCTCTAATGTCAGCTCTATGGTCAAAATTTATATGGAAGGGCCTGAGAGATGGCTCAGTCAGTAACGTGATAGCTACGCAACCATGAGGACCTGAGTTCAAATCTTCAACACCTTTGTAAAATGCTAACTACTCTAGTGTGTACCTCTAATGTCAGCTCTATGGTCAAAATTTATATGGAAGGGCCTGAGAGATGGCTCAGTCAGTAACGTGATAGCTATGCAACCATGAGGACCTGAGTTCAAATCTTCAACACCTTTGTAAAGGCTAACTACTCTAGTGTGTACCTCTAATGTCAGCCCTGGGGGAGGTCTGACAGGAAGACCCTTGAGCGCAGTGGCTAATTAATGCAGCCAAAGCAGTCTAAGTCAAGATTCAGCCAGAAATTGCCCATCACAAAAGAACAAAAACAAAACAGCAGCAGCAACAACAAAACCTAGATGAGAGTGATTGCAGAAGACACATGCAGTAGTCTCTGGCCTCCACACATCACATACATGTCCTTGTGCACACACGTGCACACACACAGACTCACATCATCTTGTTATAAGTTCATCCTACACGTGTCTGGTTCTGGATGTCTTTCCTGCAGATCAGGGTAGATCATCTACCCTTCTCTGTCTTGTGAGAGAAGTCAACATTGACTTGTTGAAAATGTGAAGTTTGGTCAGTTTTTCTACATAGTTAAAACAAACAAACAAACCCATGCTTTTGAGACTATTGGTAGAGGTTAAACTGTCCTCTGGTAGATTGTTATTACTTAAATTATGAGATTATAGATTTATTTTGTTTCAAGTACCCCTGTCAGTAGTGAACATGAAGATTATTCAATGGGCACTTTGAGAGACAACACTGCCTATTTGTATAGACACACAGCCATTTTTTTTACTTCCATTCTCTGCATATTTCTCCTACAAAATTAAAATTATATTTTTTATAGTTTTATAAAATCTTTTTTTCATGTATCCATGTACCAGAAACTTTTAATAATGTTTTCTCCAGGATTGAAAATCCTTATTCATGAGACATGAAACACTGTTGTCTGAATGCAGTAAGTAGAAACATAAACTTAGTGACAGTTGACCTTCATAGCCTATAATTTCCATTTTGAAAAGAGGCTAAATGAGCATTGCTGTTATCCATCTTTATTTTAGAGATAGTACAGAGATACGTGCAGGAAGCTGGAAGCAAGCCAAAGGGTCTCATGACCTAGCAATACGGTAGCCAGGGATCACATATTCCCTGAGGCTATGGGGTTGATACTCCTATACCTAAATACTACAGGAACAGCACAATAGATGTCATCTACAAAACCCCACATAAGTCAAAGGTGGTTGCAGGGAAATTGATTAAGGCAGGAAAGCTTTAGATAAAAATAAAAGTAGGTGGTGGTCCTCCTGCCTTCAAAGGGTACCAACCATGAAGGGATTCTCTCCAGCCTACCTTTAGTCAAGGATTTGGAATGTAGCAGCCAACGCAGCAGCCAGTGAGCCTCTCATTGTGTAACAAACACGGGGTGGAAACACTTCTGAGCTGACTCTGTTCAGGGGTCCAGGGAAATTAAGGTTGACACTAAAATAACTTTGGCTCCCATACAGCTCACAGCAAATGCTAAATAATGAAAAAATATGTCTTTTTGCTCTAAAATTTTCTGTGTTGTGAGAAAATGCGGAGCATAAATCATATCAAACCATTTCTGGCATTAGGCCTTCAGGATGCATTTGCTTGAAATCAAGGGCCAAATTGCCTGGAAGAGTGAAAACTGCTGGGTGCCAGTGGAGGCAGAACGCCAGCCTTGGACCCAGTGCATAATTTCTAGAGAGATCCATGCGCACGATGACTCTAACTTGCCTTCAAAGTGGCTCCCTTGAACTGAGATTGTAAATTAACAGCACTCGGCCTCCTGTAGGCTACAGAGGGGCATTAGTCACCCTGTCCTTACTTTACTGAGCAAAGAAAAGCATTGTTCTGTTGTGGCTCCAGTGGTCCGAGGGAGGGGGTCGGGTGGATTTTGTAAGGTTGGGAAAGGAGCCACATGCAGTGTTCAGGCTGGATTAAGGAAGAACTTTCATAGTCAGAGTGAAAATGTCAGTGAACCTCACTTCACCAAACAGCTCTTGTGGGGAATCTGGCCTGGCTTCTGTTTTCACAAGCGTGCATGTGTGCGTGTGCGTGTGTGCGTGCGTGCGTGTGCGTGCATGCGTGCGTGTGCGTGTGGCCATCTTGAAGAGGTGCCAGGAATCAGTTGTTCCCAGTGAGTAAGGCACAGGATAGGCAAACTCAGGAATTTATTAGCAGAATGTTTTTTAAAGAAATGGAGGGTTTCCTCAGATCGGTGTTTAAATTCACCGGAAGTAATTAATCTTTATGTTCCATTTTTCCCCTTTGTTCAAGGTCGTTTTTACACACCATGTAAAATCACTTGTTTAGAAGAACGTCTTTCTTTTTTTATTTTTCTTCAGAAAAGAAAAAAATGAGAAAGGCAGGAAGAGAGAAAGAAAGAGGGGAGGGGAGTGGGTCTCCCAGAAATACCTCACAAGGCTTCTTCCATGATGTCTTTGTTTTAGGGAAGAATGGATGAGTGAAATATTGTGTAAAAATAGTTGGCATAGAATAATAAACTGAATAAGTGTGATTATTTTTAGTAACTGATAGTGATTGTATAAAAACTGCTCTGGTGATTTTTTTTTAATTTAAAGTTCTTAGGGGAAAGCCTGGGTGCTACCTAAATTGTTATATTACTTTTATTGTCACAAAGGGAATTCTATGCACACACATAGATGGACACACACACACACACACACACACTCCATTTTTTTTTTTTCGAGACAGGGTTTCTCTGTATAGCCCTGGCTGTCCTGGAACTCACTCTGTAGACCAGGCCTCGAACTCAGAAATCCGCCTGCCTCTGCCTCCCAAGTGCTGGGATTGAAGGTGTGTGCCACCAAGCCTGGCTCCACACACTCCATTTTAATTAGCCTATTTATATGTATGTTTGGATAAAATGTTTTCTTTTATGTAAAAGTTTGTCTGCAAAATGAAATAATTGTACTGATACCTCCAAGTCCAGGAACAAATTTATTTTAAAATGTGGCTAAGAACAACTCTATTCAGGTTCTCTTGGTGGGTTATTACTGGGTCTCATCTTGAACTGCTTGCCTGAGTTGTAGACTTGAAGTTCACCATGACTGAAGCAGAAAAAGGGGAGTAACTGTAGGCAAGCATTTCCCTTCATTGAAGTTCAAACAAGGCTTCCAAAAGCTATAACTGAATTAAAATTAAGAGTCCATTACCCAATCCAGATGCAGTTTCTTAGCATTTAAAAATTATCAAGGAATAATCGTAGTCTGTCTTGGCTCCATTTCTTTTGTTTGTAAACCAAAATGTTCACTTTTACTACGTGCCTTAAAGACTAATCTTTAATTAAGTGTAATTACATTAATTTTGACAAATACACTGTAGGCCTGTGCCATGTGCCATGTGTCTCCTCAGGCCTTGGCAGCTGGGATTCCAAGGGGAGCTCCTCTAATCCTACCGACACTCCTTCATGGTACTTTGTTTTAACATTTGCTTTTTTTTTTTTTTTTTTTTTTTTTTTTGGTTTTTCAAGACAGGGTTTCTCTGTGTAGGCCTGGCTGTCCTGGAACTCACTTTGTAGACCAGGCTGGCCTCGAACTCAGAAATCCACTTGCCTCTGCCTCCCGAAGCCGTTCAAGAATCCCGTGTGTCTACATTATCCTTTCAACCACAGTGTTTTAGCAATACAAGCTGGTGTCAGACACGAGACGTTTGGACCTCCGTGGGAGAGCAGTTGCATGCAGAGGTGTTTTGCAGCTAAGGCTTTGTCCTACTTGGTTGTTTTCAAGGACGTTAAAATCCATGTAGCCTCTAAAAAAGATAAATAAGGGCAAGCCACCTTTCTTCCTCCACTCTCAGGCTGAAGAGATGATTTCAGATAATATATAGCTTCTTAGCCATGGAAGCAGGAAGTGTTTGCTGCTTAAGCCAAGTCCCAGTTGGTGAAATAAATGGAAACTTCTGGTCCACTTTTAGGACCCTCTTTGAAATAAAAGCTTCCTTTTCTCCGGACAAATAAGTTTGTATTGCTGATAAAATGGGTCAATGTTAGGCCAATCTTTAAAAGAGTGTGAGAGCCATAATTGTGCCTCTTTTTTTTCTGCTATAAAAAGCCAGTTAAGTTTGTTGAAAAAGATGAACACAAAGGTCCTGAAGCCTGTGGCTTTCTCACGGAGACTTAAATGTGGCACAAATGCATCTGTTCAGCATTATTGGTGTATCTTTATTTGAAATTAGACCTCCATACAGCTCTTCCACCAGGCTGAGAGATGAGAGTAAATTAAAATGGACAAAAAAAATATTGTTTCACATATGCTAGTGTCTGTTTAAAAGGAAAAACCTGGGGAAAAATTAAAAGTCAAACATAACTGATTTACTAAATACCTCACTGTCCTCCCTCATCTTCTGTTTTGCATGTCTGCGCTTTTAGGATATTTATGTTTGCAGTTTAACCCATGTTTAATAGATCTTCATCAGCATTTAGGGTATCTAAAACTTGCAGGTCTGGCACAGAGCAGCCAGCCACCAAATTTACTTTCGTGGAAAGTCTTTTCTTGGCGTGAAACAGGTATTCTGTTAGTGAGCATGTATATCCCAGACAGTAGGAGACTCAAAGGCTGAGACATAGCAGGGTCACTTGTGCCTGTGACAAAAGCCGAGCGAGGGGACTGGGCTACCTTGGGCTGCCTTAGAGGAAGAGTTAAAAGGAGAGTCTTAGGGAGTTTCTATTATAAACCACCATGGTCCAAAAAGCAACAGAGGGAGCAAAGGGTTTACTTCATTATACTTCCTGATAACTGACTCAATCTCAGAAGGAAGTCAGGGCAGGAACTCAAGCAGGACGGGAGCTAACACAGAGAATATGCCTGACAGATGTAGGCCAGTCTTATGGAGGCATTTTCTCTGTTGAGGTTCTTTTTTCCCAAATGACTCTATCTTGAGTTGAGTTGACAAAGTCTAGAAAGCACAAGAAAGGTTCTCTGGAAAATATATTTCACTGAGTCCCAAGGAACAGAAGGCACCGGTGGAGTCAAGCTCAGAAAGCAGAATATTCTAAGGCAAAGGGACAGCACACATAAATGTACTGCAGCACATAGCCTGCCATACTTGGGGAGCACTAATAAAGGGCTTACAATAATAACAGTGAGGTCTGTGGTGTTCAGACTATTGCCATGGCACTCCCACAGTGGATGTAGCCAATGCATACTGGTGGCCAGTGTGTGATCATTTGAATCAATGACATTACAATTAGCCGAGGTCTCCACCCTGGGAGCACAGATGATGGTATGTATTTATTTCTAGTCAAAATGCAAGGGTGTAAGAACATATTATAAGAGTGTGTGTTATGACTTACGTTGTCCCAGGACCATTAGGCTATGCAAGGAGAAGCAGTGGGGCTGTGGACATTAATATGGAAGCTGGTGCATTACCCAGAGCTTGATGTCAGCATCTGTGGGTGGACAGAGGAAGTGGACCGGCTCTAGGTATGCTCCTAAGAAGGAACCCTTGAGACACTTTCTGATGGGGTGGGAGACAGAGAGAAAAGGTTCACTTGAGGGATGTGCTTGGCTTGAGAAGAGAGATGATGGATGGAACCCTTTGGCTGCCAGAGGTGAGAAGAGACCACGTAGGTAAAGCATAGGCAGGAAGGAGGAGACTTCAAAGGGTTCATATTGAAGATATGAAATGGAAGGTAGTGATCAAACAGCCCCTAGGGAGATCACACAGACAGATGGACAGAAAGGTCTGAAACCTGGGAGTAAAGCCAGGGATAAAGATAAGAACGTGGGAGTTATGAGCACGGATGGTCTTTGAAACCTTTGAGGCAGAGAAGAAAGACCACTCACCTAATGATCATCTATCTGCTAAGCTATTTATCTAACATACACTCACATATGTAAGTACTTACTTTAGAGCTTGGGTAGTCCAGGGAAGAGCCTTTTCATAAGAAAAGTAGGTCTTCTGTCTGAACAGGTACAAATCTGAAAGATCGAATGTCATGCTTTTCTTTTTCCTTGTTTTTCCGTAAAGTTTACGTTCATTTAATAATAGATTCTACATCATCAGCTGCTGCCTTTGTGACTTCACTGGGTATTAATTTTAGTTGATCCCCTGGCTAATGTTGATTCTTATGGTGACTGTGACTTCCGCTGTCTGTGTATCCAGATGGGATATTCTGAGATAGCTTCTTCCTCCTGAGGATATGAACCTCCTCTCCAGGAAGCCCGGCTGACTATTCTTAACTCACAGCTCCTATCCATCTTGTGACATCCTTCAGAGATGCTGCACCTTCCCAGCTGCCTGGCCAGGCCTTGTGCGCTCACTGTTTATTTCTGAGCTATTTTAGGAAGGCCTTTCTTCCTCAGTGGTGATTACCTATGGATCATCTCCCCACTCCTTTGTTTCAAAGAGAAGTCCCCATGCCTCAAGGTCTTTTCGGGTTTTCCTACATATCATCATGATCTTTATATAGAAATAGCTATAAATTGCTTTGAAAATTTGCTATTAAACAATTTTATTATGCATAATATAGGTAGTGTTGCCATTCTGATATGATAACCAACATGTAGCTCTTTAGTCCTGTAACTTCAGAAAATCTGAGTTGACAAATCTAAGGTAGGGCCCGAGTGTCATGAGTATTTAATGCTCCATAGATGTTTTTTGATTGAAACCAAAGCCTGAGAATCTTTGATTTAGTGGCAAAGTTTTTCTAAACATTAAAAATATCACTGCACCCTGAGTCCAGCAGAGGGTTTTCTTGTGCTTTCAAACAATCAGGGGAGTTGAGAAAGGAAACTGCAGGAGGGGGGGCATGTAACTGAAGTGATCCTTGCTATTTTTCCAGAAAGAATCTTCAGTTGGTTGTCCAGTAACATCATTTTCCCTCCAAGGGGAATTATCAGAGAGTATCTCTAGGATGATATGCTGTAAAGGTGGTTATATTGGCAACTTTTCAATTGCTCTGATGTTATGGCATCCTGTGTACTAGCAATTAAGTAGATAGATAAATGTAATTCTGCTTATCTCCCTATCTCTCTATATCCCTATCTATCTATCTATCTATCTATCTATCTATCTACCTACCTACCTACCTACCAACCAATTATTTATAAATATAATTGATCATCTACTTTCTGTCTGATGTCCCCCTATTTATCCATCTGTCCATCTTCCATCTCTATCTATCATCCATCAACCTACCTCGTCTGATTTTTATGCATGTATGATATTGATAATTGAACTCAGGGCCTTAGAATTATAACATACAATTAATATTTTTTAATTTCTATTTTTAAAAATAAGGGTTTTTTTGAGGTGGATTTCCAAATGCTGCTATTAATATCTAATATCAAACATGTGTTCCTCATTCATATTGTGGCAATCTTTCCATGGCTTATAGGATCAACATATAGACAGTCGTTCATTTCCAGGGTTCTATATACATTCAACCAAATGGATGTTGGAAATATATCTTTACTATACATAGATGATTTCTTATATTTATTTCCCAAACAATACAGTAGCATAGATATTTCTGTATTTCTATTGCATTTGCTGCTGTAAGTGATCTAGAGATAACTTAAGCTACAGTCGATTATAAGCAATCACTGTGTACATTATAGGTGTGAGCATCTGCAAAGGGTTCTAGAAACTTCTCTATGGGGATGAACAACTCTCTCCCTTAAGATGGTGAGAAATGATTTCAAAGTGTGCTTCTGTTAAGGTCTTTCTTCCTTCCTAAGTCCTTCTAATTTTAACGCACTCTTATCTTGTTGATCCTAGAAGTTTACTTTTGTTTATTCTGGAACAATCTATAGTTGATGTCTCGAGAACATAAACAACTACAGCTAATGTGTTATATTTACAACCTATAGAGGATCCTGGTGTTGTGTCAGAGAAAAACCTTGTCTGAACTTTCCAGAAGGGAACAGAATGTGCAACACAGTATAGCCTATAAATCATTTTCAAATTAGTATTCTGTACATCTGTAGAAGAGCACATTTCTACTCATGCATAAATTGCCTATGAACACATTTCAAAACCTACGCTTAATCTTAGCAATGAACGTTTCAAAAAGTAAATTAATATCTTCAAGGGGAAGAAATACAGTATATTATACAGGAACCCACTAGAAACTTGATAGTTAACAGTCTGTCAGCGTTTCCATTATAAACCCTGTTTTTGAGGGGTTTATAACTCACTTATAAAATTCATCGTAGGCTGAGACTTGGCATGTAAGGTCTCAGCTCAGCAGCTTGACGTGATATTAGGTCTGAAGGACCCCAGATTCTTGTCAACGGAATACTATTTTAAAGCTCCACAATGAGGCCTAAATAAAGAGAGAGTGATTTAAGCCACAGAACCCAGAATTGCAGAGGAAAACTAAAACAACTGCTGTAAGATCATTTGGTTGTGTCTTGGTTCTGCAGATTCTGCATTGTTGTCTACCTTAAACTGTACACCTTGTAGACCACAGGGTGAGGTTATCACCCACCTGACTTTAATCCTCCATTTAATAGCTTAACATATTCTTCATTGGGGTGATAGGTTTAAAGGGAAGTTTAGAAATGAGACCAACATTGAGCTAGTAACTTTTTAAAATTTCTGCTTGGTAAAAGATAGTCCTAGGAAAGAAAAAAATAGTGTATAAAAATGTCCCTATTCATCATAGATTTCTTCTGTGAAAACTCTGGGATATGTTGCACACTTAAATTAGCATGCTATATATTCATTTTAGATGTTGATCTTTAAGGTAGTCACATGATAAATCTGAATACGCTTGTATCATTGTTTACATTGATTAGGTCTACTATAGAATCAGAGAGTGTCAGCTTGTGAATTTTCTTATAGAGAAAGCAGGAGCATTTAAATAACTCCATCTCCAACTATATAAAAAATAATGCTGATAATCTCCTGGAGGTAGGAGAGCGGGCAGTGTGGCTACTGAAAAGCTTGGCTGAATTGTGATTCAAACCAGGTCTGTGAGTGGCTGCTGTTCAGTGGGCACAGGGCCTATTGTTTCAACCTAGAAGCCCTCGACCAAATGGCACAGTACAAAATTCTATAAATGTAGGTTCAAGTACAGTTCCTTTCCAGCTATAGAGGTTCTGAAGTTACCCAAACTATTTTAAAAACATAAAAACACAATTATCTGTTTTGGTAATGGTAGCAGTTTGTCTGTAACAATGTGAACTCTGCCGTGGTCTCCTTCATGGGGAAAAACCCTATGGAAGGGCTTGGCTGTGGCTTGGGGTTTCCATCTTCTCCCAGTAGTGGCTTGTCCGACTGTGGTATAAACCTCCCTTTGAACAATTTGATATCTCAACCAAAATTCAGCTAGGAATGTTAAAACGTAATCGTGGAAGATTAAGAATAAATTTACACTTAAGCCATATAATTCCAAGGCCAAGATCAACCCATTTCCCTTAATATTCTGATCATCTATCTGGGCGTGCAAATATTCACATGGAAATGAGGTCGGCTGAAATGTTTAGCTTATGTTGGAAGAGGTGTCTGCTAAGCAGCTGAGAAATGTATTCATTCCAGTCTTTCCATTTGACAAGGTTCATTCTCCCAAGCAAAATACCAGGAGTGCAGTGACAGCAGCCGAGCCTGTTCCATTTCCTTTCCTGACTTTAATCTTCCCCTAGGAAAAATATTTGTTGAAATGCTATAATGTGTGGGCATAGAGACTCTTATTTAGATATTTAAATAGCTTTGACTTTCTATTTAGTCACTAGATCTAGCAAAGCTCTTTTAATCTTTATTTAAATGGGTGCTTATTATTTTTTGGATTAATACTGATTATTGTAATCACACAGTGCTTTCCAGGTATAAACATAATCTCATGCTTGTTATTATTTTATTATATTGTTGACATGATGACAAGACTTTCAATACATGGATCGATATATATCATCTCTCATCCCGTTTTTTTTTTTTTTTTTTAATAATTGAAGTTCAGAGAGAACTTTTATTTATCTTGTTAAGTTTATTTATCTTTTCCGTGTCAAACTTACATTTCATTCCAACCATTTGAACTTCAAATGCTCTGTTCTTTCCACGGTGGCTTTGAAATGACATGTTTTGAAGGGCCTGCATTTAGCATGGGGAGTCCCAGGGAAGATGCGTGTCGGGTTCATCAGCTTCAGGCGCTCGAACTCCTCCATCACCACAGCGATGCTTCTGAGTGAGGTCAAAGTTGCATCGGCAGCATAAGCAACTTTTCTGAAGTCTGACTTTAATCAGTGGTACCAACAACACACTGCAGGAGCCCCCCTTGACCTTGCTTTCCTTTAGCATATATATATAAAAAAATGGTTACAGGTGGGAAAGCAGAGGTGGCTAGTGGAAAATGGCAGCAGGATGACTGTGTAGCCACAGAGTTCTTGATTTGCGATTTTAGAGCTGTATTTGATCGCTCTTTGCAGTTCATTGTGCAATACATTTCTACTATACACACCCAATAAATCCATCTCCCCGCTTGGCAGAGTTAATTCTGATTCCTATAAAGTTGGACTTAATTATTAACCATACATTTTACTAACGGTGAGATATTTTACCAGATGTTCTTAGTATTGAAAGCTTTCTGGAACAAAGATTAGATAGAATTTCTTGAGACGTTTGGAAACTGAGGCAGCCAATTATATATGCTCTGGGCATTGAGGTAATCTTAGAGAGTTCTGCTTAGACTTTAGACATGACAACTGTCGTTTAAATATACAATCCTCTGTGGCCATGTTAGAATGGAATTTGGCTGCTGGCATCTTACTATTAAAAAGCTTAATATTTTAACAAATAATATGGAATTTCATTTATTTTTGTCTCAAGCCTTTGATTTAGAACAGAGTTGCTGCCCAACATGATGAAGTAAAATGCTCTACAGTAAAATCAACAGTAATGAGCCAAGAATATTATATGACACCTAATTAGGTGATTGCCATCCCAAATCATACGGAGCAGCTACAAATCAATCCCGAGGCACAGGTAGAATTACAATACTGGTTTGCTTTTTCATCAACTCAGATATTAGATGATGAGGAAGTGTTCTAATTCTAAATGGCTTTAATTAAGAATTGAACATTTTTAAAGGTGGTACAGAAGTATAGTGTGTGTGTGAGCACGTGTGTGCAGAGGGTTTCCAAGAAGAAGGAATGTAATGGTTATAGTAAATTACAGGAGTCAGGCAGTAGGGTAATTAACAGGTAATTAACAATAAACAATTTAACCACAAAAGCTTGAATCCTACCTACCACTTGTCAACAATAAAGCTTAGCAGCCCCACATGCCCCTGGAAACAAGAATCTCCAGGGAGCCCAGAAAGGACTGCCAATGTAAATAAACAACCCTTACTGGGGGTAATACACAAGAGCCAGGCTGAGAGCAGCTCCATGGAAGAAGGAAAGAAATAGCCAGTAGGCAGGAAAAATATTAGGAAACTAAACATTTGGCTTTAGATTTAGGAGAGAATAAGAATGTGCGGGATACTGAAGCCGGAAAGATTTTCTATGAAATGTCTTTCTTTCCCCACACGTAAAGTTTATTCTTCCTCAGGTGTGACTGGAAATTCAAGACTAAGTAGGCAAGCTGGTGTTTCTGAAACCAGAAAAAAGTGGAACACATCCAGGCTTAAACATAATGAGCACGAGGTGTAGATCAAATGGTTGTACTATATATGCACTATAAAATATTTATTATGGAAATGTATAAGGAGATCTTGACAGAGTCATCATACAAAACTCAATTGCAAGCCTGTGCTTCTTAATCACGAGCCTCACCTGACTCTCAGCTCAAGGTGTGCAGGGTTTATAGGGAGTTAATTAAAATAAAATCAAACCAAACAAAAAAGGAAACAAACAAACAAATAAACCTTTAATCTAAGAGGAATCTGACCTTTGGAGGAATGGATGCTAATGAATACTAATACAACTCTTCACTTTCACATTATTTTGGCTCAATCCATATGATATTTGGATCAGATATGAAAATAACTAATTTAGGGATTGATTGCCATTATAGAAGTCTGTGGGTTTGTTTTGTTTTGTTTTGGGGGTACTTTGTTTTCCCTACACATACATGCGTCCTGCTCAAAATGACAGTTGAATAGTCACAGTGAAATACACTTATTGGATAATATCAACATTTGGTCAGAGCAAAGCGCATTAAGTAAATTTGCTCTCTGTCATCTAAGGTGTGGGAGATAAAGCCTCTGTAGATCATGCTTGAAAGATGTACATGTAGCTGAATAAACTTTGAGCAGATGTACATATTCAATCAAGATTTCATTATCTACAGGCCAAGGGGTAAATGTATATTTGAGAGTGATGAGCGGAGACAGCTTGTGGGAGGTGCAAAGTTAGATAAGGGAGACAGGAGAGAAAAAAAAAAAATTACCCACTGAGCAAAGATAGTCGATAGCCAAGAAGGCACACTTCACCCACCTGCAGCAAGCCCTGCACGTGGTGTGTGGGAGGCCTGTCGTGGGGCAGAGTAATGTTTCAAAACATGATTTTCAACAGAAGGTCCAGACCCTAGCAAATGGCCTTCAGTATCGTGGGGAAGGATCCTGTATAGCAAGAGTTTCAGTTGTTAGTATAAAATTCGAGTTCTGAAGACCTAATTGCCAACATACCTGTCTCATCCCATGAACTTGATGGAAGAGATTTTTTTTCCTCTCTCCCTAGGCATTGTGTCCCTTATGTCTTTTTTCTTCAAAATACTCACATCCAGTTGCATTCATTAGAACTCTGTTAACTGCCAAGTACCCCATGCTTTTCTTAATTTCTTTCTTTCTCTGTCTTTTTTTTTAAAAAAAGAAACCCTCCTACTGTGTCTTCTATTATTATTATGTTACTAAAATGTAATTAAATTAAAAGTAAATTCTGAGACATCTCGCATACAATTTGAAATTATATATGATTGAAGCAAAGAAAAGTGACTTTGAAACATTAGTCCTCAATTATTTTTTATATAAGAACAGTTATTAGCAGAAATAGTATGAGCAGAGTATATTCTTTTGACCTATGCAGAGTCCGCCCTAAGCAATTATGGCAGCAGGGCAGGGGACCAACAAATAGCTTTGAATCAGTCAGACCCAAACTGATTTAAGTTTGTATGTGGCTAAGTGGGACATTTGTTAAACATAATTAATGCCGATTGTGACCTTTGAAGTGTGTAAGGACATTCACAGCCCTTTCCTCCAATTCTTACTCCATCTTGCAGGAATCTATCTAAATGGCTCCATTTAATTCCTCAAAAGAAAATATTTTAGTGAGGTTTGATATTAAATATTTTGAGCAGCATAAGTAAGGCCATATATTTCCTGACTGGGGCATAACAACATGCTTCATGCAGATAGTCAAAACATACATTTTTCTGTTGCTCTCCAGCTGACTGTTGCAAACATGAACTCATATCACATCACATCACATCACATCACATCACATCATATCATATATCATATCATATCATATCATATCATATCATATCATATCATATATGCTTCATGAAATGACCACGCAGCAAATTCCAGCTTGGCAAAACCCTGTGGGGCTGAGAAGAGAAACACATTGATTTTCTCCTAGAACCGGTTCAGATTACAGGTTATGCGTGGCATGCACATAGTTTTTAGGGACTGATCCCTAAATGCATCCTAATGATTTGTCTAAGAAAGGTATGTTCTCTTCTTGCATCTACTATCATTCTTGCTAACTCTCACTGCTTGTCAAATGAAGAAGGCTCACAACCCTGGAAATCCACTCAGGTCCAGAAAGGACAGAAATAGAAGGAGTAAGAGAAGAGGCATATAACTCTCAATAAGTGGTACCCTACTTTATCATTGTTTCTGAAATTAAGTTCTAGTACAGATATATTTCATTTGAACATCACAAGTATGTTCAATGTGTTCCTAGATAACAAAGTTTTAGTCAATAAATGAATGGCCAGTGCAGGTGGCGTGGTAGGTGTATGAGACCCAAGCATATTGTCAACAATTGTTCAATGAATGAGTGATGACATGAACTCCCCTCTGCATTTTGAATCACATCCCTTTCCACATTCCCTAGTTAGAAGATTCTTGTTTGTTAAATGGATCTCCCATGTAGTTGTTACATCACTGGGAGGACTTTCTTGTCTATGTTTTTTTAAACTAAATTATGGACCAATAACTTGTCACTCTAGCATTCTTATTGCCCATCTCTTCTGTTGCATTGCCCAGATCTAATGTGTGTGCTTTTCTGTTCCTATTGTACAGAAAGTTGATAGATGATTTGAAAGTAACAGGAAGAAGAGAGATTGGAAAGGAGATCAGACAGGAAAGAGAAAGCAAACAAGATAGAAAGGAAGAAAGGAAAGAATTGTGAGAGAATGCAAACAAGAAGGCAGACAGGAAGGAAGGAGAGAGGGAGTGAGGAAGGAAGGCAGGAAGGAGGGAAGGAAGAAAGGAAGGAAAGAAGGATGGAGGGAAGGAGGAAGAGAGAGCAGGTGGAAGCGAGAAAAGGAAGAAAGGAAAGAAGTAAGTAAGGAAGGAGAGCAGGTGGGAGGGAGGGAAGGAAGGAGGGTGGTAAGGAGGTAAGGAAGGACAAAGAAGAAATGAAAGAAAAGAATAATAAGGCATATAAAACACAAAGTCTGTGGTGCCCCAGAAAAAATTAGAGGAAGAAATGAGGAAGAAAAATAAAGAAGTCATAACCGTAACCCCATGGAAGAAGTTCTGGGCACCAACGCAAGAGAAAGAAGGCTTGTTTTCCTTTGTCTGTTTGTTTGTTTGTTTGTTTGGGTTTTTTAAGAAGATTATTATAAATGATTTAATAATAATCATATTTTAAAATACAAGTATATTAGGATAGAATTTCTACTTATTGACCAGAATGGCAATGTGAAATAAATATACCTCATATGAAGATTGTACTTTACATACTCTTTTTCCACAAAGTAAAACCTTGTATGAGACCCGGAGAGATCTTAATGATGATGACCTGAAGCCTATTGAGTTTGATATCCATTTTATTTTTTATTGTTATGAGACTTAAGTTGTGGACATCATTGTTAAAGGAATCAAATTCCATGCTTAGGCATTTACATGTAGTTTTCAAAATCTAGTCTAATATTGATGAATAAACTCTATGTTTTAGGATTCCTGTGGAAACATGCTCTTTATATAATTTTGTATATAACCACAGTTTGGCATTTATTTCAGTAAACATGAATCACCAAAGTGGGTTTTACCACCAGCCCTGTCTTCCTCCAATTACAGGACCCTATCAAGTGAATACTATATATTATGAATATTGGAGTAAACCTTGATGTAATATTATATGGTTATTTCTCTTTTGGGAGTGCAAAATATTGTGTCTGCCATGCCGTACCATGTCAGAACATTTACCAATGGGTTAGTCATTTAAAGAAATCCTTAACCTGTAGCTTACAAATAAAAACCCTGAATTAGCCTTCTTAGTTTCCCCCACAGAAAGTTCTCCTCTTGTTCATATAGATATACATTTATCATAAACTAAAATGGACCAATTGGGCATATAATCTGAAATAGTAACTAATCTCATTAGTGTATTCTTGTTTAGAGAGTGGCTGATATGCAAAGCAGCTATGAGAAGCCTTTCTGGAAGCCTAGCATGCCCCACATGATGTCTCCTGGGATATGTTGGCCACTCACCATTCTCCATAGTTCACATATAGTACTTTTATTTAAAATGTGAACAAATCAAAACATGTGGGTTATTTGTTTTTATCGCTGAATCATAGCCCTGGTTATCAAACCTTTACAATAAATAATTTCAAAAGAAACAAATGGATTTAACTGGTGCTAAGGAAAAATCGAAACAATCCTGCTTTGTGCTGGTGTTTCCTCAAACTTGTAAGTCATTTTCTAACATGAGAGATGTGCATCTTCTCACACTCACCTGTGCATGTGTGTGCACTCCCTGACTCATCAAAGCTGCTTTGTGCTTCAAATAAGGCCATGTTTCAAACTAAGGCTTTATTTTAGTCTAGTCGTTTTTCATGTCTTTTTTCCTTTACTTAGAAAATGTTATCTCAGGACACATAATATCTGAGAATCAGGAAGGAAATATTAGAACTCATGAACACCAAGGGGGTATAAATATAAAATGCCATCTCATGCAGCTCAGTCATATTTAAAATTATGTTTTTGTTAGAGAAGAATGTGCCCACTGATAAGCTATCTCATATCATCAATGGCCACGGCGTCCTGTGAGCTCCACTCACGATGGGTTTCTGGAGTTAGTAACACTAGAAAGGAGGGAACTGGAGAAACAGTCTTCTATTCGATAATTACAGAATCCTTGTTAAGTTGAGGGCTCAGCCAGATAGCACATTGGTCTCAGTAGACTGTGGTAAAGTTAATTAAGGATGATTAATGGTGCATTTTCCTTCCAATGATATCTGTGACAGAACAAAGCTGTCTGAGACTTGTCAAGCAGAATTTGAGTTGAATGAGTATTTATGCGATGAAATCTGAAGGCTGCCTCTTGACGGAGCAAGGATTCATCAATCAATTGCTCTGGCTCACGGTGGTGGGAAATTGGTCTATCTAAGTAGGTTCTGCTCCCATCCCCCACTTTTTTCATTCAATCATCCCCCAGGCTACAATGCATCTTTAGCTTTTACCTCAGACCACCTTAAGGGCTATCAGAGCAAAGTAAAGGCAAGAGTGGAAACATCTATTATGGTGGTTCATTCTTAGCTGAACTCATACAATTGATTTCTCCTAAGTAGAAGGTTATAAAGTCACACAGGCCCAAGCAAAGAATTAATTGGCATTAATGAAAGTTATCTCACAGACAGATGAGAAATGACTGTGAGCTTAGTTGGGTTTTTGATTTGTTTATTTTTTATTTTTATTTTTTTATATTCTCACACCTATCTATTTCATAGCTGTTGCTTTTCAGGCTTCAGCCTTTTTTCCTGATAAAATTGCACGCTGTTCCTTCAGATTCTCTAAAACCAGTTAACTCTGAGAAGAGTCTCATGGAGAAAATACACAGTGTATGTGGCAGGTTTTTGTTTTGACCATACCTCACATTCCACAGAGGTCAGATTTGCCTTCTTCCAGTGATGGCCCCTGGCCCTATAAGGAAATAGACTGCTCAGTGCAGGACAGCAGCTCAGGCTTCATTGAGTTTTGACCTCTAAGCAGAACAGCCTCATTTTCCCCTCTGTGTTTGGACCTCATTTGATTCTAGTGATTTAGTGGCAATGGGGAAGTATGGCTAAAATATAAAGATTTGTTTTATAAGGTTTAAGTGTGTTATCATTTATGGCTAAAGATAGTTCATTCAAATAGAGACAGTGTGGTAATTCCTTTTAAAAATAGACATGTAAGCTGAGAGTGCATCTCCAGAACCTACTGAAACAATCTGGCTATATTTTGCTATGACCCAGAAAGACAACAGTCCATATAAATGGGCACAAGAGTGTAGACCAATTTTCAGACATACCCACTATACCGGTATACCTATTTCTATGGACTGATGCCTTATTGAACTGTAGCTGACTGTCTATTTTCTCTAAAACGATGACAAAATATTTGCAACCAGAATCTAAGTATGATCCTCTGAGGTTTTACTAGTCAGAGGTATTGGCCACCATCTTTCTATCACTTTGGAATTGTTATATTGAATTCTGAGGTTCAGTGACCACAAATGATAGTGGGATATTTGAGGAACCACTAGGCAATAGGTCTCCTGGAGGTTTTGAGAGTAACACAGAACCACCCTTGATCTCTTCACACTGTTAGTGTGCGGAATCACCAAGCAGTGTGGCTTCCCTGAAGAAGTCTGACCTCTCATAGAGCTGGAAAGACACGTCTGTGTTCTCACATGCAATCATTGCTGTTGATCTGGTGCTTACGGAGGAGCACAGCTGAGGAGCTGGCTTTTAATAGTAGAGAGGATACCTAGTTAATCATCTGAAAGCTTCACGTGCTCTCCAAATTGGTTATTCACCCACGTTGTCCTTGTGGTTGGAGAGCATGCATGAATAACTAAACAATAGAACTTGTAATCTGTTTTACTTAAGATTTTTGAAAATCACTTGCTGTCACAGTAACAATGTTTGAGAGAGCAGTTTTTGCAATTTTATGTTTTCAGAGTACAAAAAGAAACATAAAGGGTAAAGAATTTGATAAAGGGATTGTCCACAAAGTACATAGTTCTGTTTGAAATACTTTAGTCTGTCTGTCTTTCTTTCTTTCTTTCTTTCTTTCTTTCTTTCTTTCTTTCTTTCTTTCTTTCTTCCTTCCTTCCTTCCTTCCTTCCTTCCTTCCTTCCTTCCTTCTTTTCTTGCATAAACTTGAAAGTTCTGATTAGTTTTTTAAGTTTTTGTAATTATGAGTGTTTGCTGATGGTTTGTGTTTGATTTTTTTTTTTTTTTTTTGAGACAGGGTCTCTTGATATAGCCCTGCCTAGCCTGAAACCCAGTATAAAGAACAGACTATCCTCAGACTCACAGAGGTGCACCTGCCTCTGCCTCCAGAGTGTTAAGATTGAAACTTTGTGCCACCACAGTCAGCCAGTTATAAATTTTGATTTCTAAGACTTTTTATGAAAGAGTAATTATCATCCAAAATTTCAAGATACTCTAGGTTTTCATTCTTAATAACTACATTAACTATTTATTGTTTATTTTTTCATACCTAGGTCTGTGAAAATATTGAAGTCTGGGTTACATCTGTTGTCCTTCTTCAGATATTTTATGTGATATTAAAAATCTTTTGTATAGGGCTGGGCAGTGGTGGCGCACGCCTTTAATCCCAGCAGTTGGGAGGCAGAGGCAGGCGAATTTCTGAGTTTGAAACCAGCCTGGTCTACAGAGTAGGTTCAAGGACAGCCAGGGCTACATAGAGAAACCCTGTCTCATAAAATCAACCAACCAACCAAACAAACAACCCAAAACAAACAAAAACAAAAACATCTTTTGTATAACTATAAAAATTCATTAAACTAATTCTTTAGTTTACATAGTATTTCAGAATAAGAACATTTATTTTAGTGTCAAAATGAAAGATTTAAAGCACAGAAAGGGGTTATCAGGACAGTAACTAGCGAGCTGACCTCACTCCTTGCCTATTTCTTCTGCTCCTTTCAGCATGACTGTGGGAACCAGGACAGTCTCTGTGCCAGATACACCCACAATGCAGAGTGGAGAACTCTTTTTACTTTGAGAAATAGAAGGGAAAACAACATCTTTTGTGAATCCTGCTTCTCGTAGCTTTATGGTGATTGGCTCAACAGTTAAAGCTTAAAATTAATCAAAGCCTCAGTCTCTGCTGTGTGAAATATGAATGTCTTTATCCCAGGAAACCAATTTCATAGTTCTTGAAATGTTCCTATCTGTTGGGCTTCTAAGATCAGTTTGGATGTAGAGCTCTGACCTAATATGGTAATTTAAATATCTGCCTTGGATTTCATGGACATCTACTTTTACCCTACATGGATTCATATTCATTTTCTTTCTCTCTCTCTCTCTCTCTCTCTCTCTCTCTCTCTCTCTCTCTCTCTCTCCTTCTCCCCCTCCTCCTCCCCCTCCCCTTCTTTCTACCTCTCCTTCCTTCTTCCCCTCTGGTGTCTGTCATTTTGATATCATCTGCCATCCTCATCTGAGTACTGATAAAATATTTAATTGCACAAGACAATTTTCAGGATGCATTCAGCCATCAGTTATGTCTATTTGCTTATCTGTGAGCCAAAATATCTAACATGTTTCTATGATAAAAATTAATGAAGAGAATACCACTTTTACTGTTGGATAGAAAAGTGGCACCATTTTCCAGCTCACAGAAATGATTGGCTCAGGAAGCACCAGATCAGGGGAAGGTCTCTCAGAAAACTCATTTCTGCACCTGTGCAAGTACACATGCTCTTTCAACTGGAGTAGACAGTTTGGTCACTCGATGGATGTCATTAATTTTGGTATCTGGACAGTTTATCTATACTCTAGTGATTTGATTAATCTTACATAATACAAGGTGAATATGGCAAGAGATAATTTGACCATTAGCAATTTCAAAACAAAATAGTACACACAAATAACGGCCACATCCAAAACATTTTTAACCAGTTTAGTTAGAGGATAAAAAATGAAATAATTGACCATGATTTTGGAGTTGTGTGTTTTAAAAGGGATAATATTTGATTTAAAATTACTGAGCTTTTGGAAAATAACTTTTTTTCAGTGAGGAAGATTGTATATGTGTACTATAATGGGAGTTATATTTGAATAAGATGATGCCTGCTCTGATCTGTGTGACTGCCTTGGATTATGAAACATATTTTAATATAAGTAAAACTAAAAGATGTGCTATTTTAATTTTGTATTTTAAATAAAAACTTTTCCACTAGAAATAAGCAAGCAAGCAAGCAGATACATTCCAGCACCCGCATTCCTGGTGAAGAATCTAAGCCATGCTGCCAGTTCTGTCCTGAATTGTCTGGAACCATTGGCTGGGATCTTAACATGTATGTCACCAAGCCTCAGGGACCATGCCAGAAGAGGGAGCAGAATGATTATAAAGGCCAGAGGTCAAAGAGGACTACTGAAAAAGTGTCTTCTGAGACCAACAGGGCCATTGAATGCATAAACTCACAGCTTACACAAGATCAAGCCAGCTAAAATCCCAGCCTGTATGGTGGCAGAGGCACTCATGAGGTCCTACCCATGAAAAGCTAATGATAGGTGAAGCCTTCTAGCCTAGGGAGAGTCAGTTTTCTCTACAAGTATGGGCCCTTGGAGGTTGTCCATCTACCACTGGATGGCTCTACACCTAAACTGCATATATGCACCACCAATTTGATTCTTTAAAAATTTAAAAAGACATGGGGTTTAGGAGGAGGATGTGGTAATGCAATCTCAGAGAGAAGGTGAAGGGAGGTGTCTAGGATGGATATGATCAAACTATATTGTATAAATGTTTATACTTCCTAGAGAATAAATTAAAATATTATTTAATTATTCTCAAGATGTTAGGTTCCTGGACAGTTCACTAAGTAAAATATTTTACCCTGGAACCAGAGAGAGACTCAATAAAGTTGTAAATGGTTTGATGCTATAGAAACAGCCCTTTGCTATAGAAACAGCCCTTGTAGAATTAATCTACTTGTCACATTCTTGGTTCAGTAACCGTAACCCAGTCTTTACCCTGAACATTCTAAGTGATCCAACCTATTTTCAATATAGACTAGTGAGAGGTTAATGTTTTCCACTATGCTCCATTTTGTTTACTACATGACAAAGAGATCTCCCTCCCCTTCTGTCTTAGTCTGGGTTTGTATTCCTGCACAAAACATTATGACCAAGAAGCAAGTGGGGGAGGAAAGGGTTTATTCAGCTTACACGTCCACATTGCGGTTCATCACCAAAGGAAGTCAGGACAGGAACTCACACAGGGCAGGACTTGGAGGCAGGAGCTGATGCAGAGGCCATGGAGGGGGCCTGCTTAGTAGATTGCTTCCCCTGGCTTTTTCAGTCTGTTTTCTTTCTTTTTTTTTTTTTTTTTTTTTTTTTTTTTTTTTTTTTNTTTTTCAGTGAGGAAGATTGTATATGTGTACTATAATGGGAGTTATATTTGAATAAGATGATGCCTGCTCTGATCTGTGTGACTGCCTTGGATTATGAAACATATTTTAATATAAGTAAAACTAAAAGATGTGCTATTTTAATTTTGTATTTTAAATAAAAACTTTTCCACTAGAAATAAGCAAGCAAGCAAGCAGATAAATTCCAGCACCCGCATTCCTGGTGAAGAATCTAAGCCATGCTGCCAGTTCTGTCCTGAATTGTCTGGAACCATTGGCTGGGATCTTAACATGTATGTCACCAAGCCTCAGGGACCATGCCAGGAGAGGGAGCAGAATGATTATAAAGGCCAGAGGTCAAAGAGGACTACTGAAAAAGTGTCTTCTGAGACCAACAGGGCCATTGAATGCATAAACTCACAGCTTACACAAGATCAAGCCAGCTAAAATCCCAGCCTGTATGGTGGCAGAGGCACTCATGAGGTCCTACCCATGAAAAGCTAATGATAGGTGAAGCCTTCTAGCCTAGGGAGAGTCAGTTTTCTCTACAAGTATGGGCCCTTGGAGGTTGTCCATCTACCACTGGATGGCTCTACACCTAAACCGCATATATGCACCACCAATTTGATTCTTTAAAAATTTAAAAAGACATGGGGTTTAGGAGGAGGATGTGGTAATGCAATCTCAGAGAGAAGGTGAAGGGAGGTGTCTAGGATGGATATGATCAAACTATATTGTATAAATGTTTATACTTCCTAGAGAATAAATTAAAATATTATTTAAAATTATTCTCAAGATGTTAGGTTCCTGGACAGTTCACTAAGTAAAATATTTTACCCTGGAACCAGAGAGAGACTCAATAAAGTTGTAAATGGTTTGATGCTATAGAAACAGCCCTTTGCTATAGAAACAGCCCTTGTAGAATTAATCTACTTGTCACATTCTTGGTTCAGTAACCATAACCCAGGCTTTACCCTCAACATTCTAAGTGATCCAACCTATTTTCAATATAGACAAGTGAGAGGTTAATGTTTTCCACTATGCTCCATTTTGTTTACTACATGACAAAGAGATCTCCCTCCCCTTCTGTCTTAGTCTGGGTTTGTATTCCTGCACAAAACATTATGACCAAGAAGCAAGTGGGGGAGGAAAGGGTTTATTCAGCTTACACGTCCACATTGCTGTTCATCACCAAAGGAAGTCAGGACAGGAACTCACACAGGGCAGGACTTGGAGGCAGGAGCTGATGCAGAGGCCATGGAGGAGGCCTGCTTAGTAGATTGCTTCCCCTGGCTTTTTCAGTCTGTTTTCTTATAGAACCCAGGATCACCAGCCCAGGGATGGTACCACCCACAATGGGCCCTCCCACCCTTTGTCACTGATTGAGAAACTGCCTTACAGCTGGATCTCATGGAGGTAATTCCTCAAGGGAGGCTCCTTTCTCCATGATAACTCCAGCTTGTAACAAGTTGGCACACAAAACCAGTTAGTACATTTTCTCAAAATCTCTCTGGTTTCACTCTTACCACCTCCCCCTTCCCCAGACAAGACAAATCCCACATTAACAGTCTTCATCTCAGATCCAACTTTTATTACCATTCTGTTCTTTATATGATCAATTCCTACTCTTCAGTAAGTCTTGGGTTGGACTTGCTTGATCTGGGAAGCATTACATGGGTCCTCTCTCTTCTTCCAATTTTTGTCCAGACAGATGCTCTCCATAGTCTTCCTGACAGTGTTTGCTTAGTCATCTCTATCCATTGTCAGAGCATTAGCTCCCCAAAGCCTGTCCTAACCATGTGTCTGACTTGAGATCATGCAACATAATAGGAAGGAGCTCTATTAATGATAGAGAATGAAATGAAAGGAAGGAGGGAGAAATGGGAAATGCTATTTCATAAAAAAATAATAGAAAGGTACTTTAAATTAATCTACTGATAGAAGGACTACTGTGGCCTCCCAGGAAGCTGCAGTGATTGTAAACACGATGCCAGCATCTCCAACAGGAACAGGCTCAGTTGACTCTGTCTGATAGTGTACCAAATGAAACCATTTTATGAGAAGTCACCTGATGTATGCATGTTGAAAGTGAAGATGGAGTAGCCCCCTAATCAGGGTAGGTTAATATGAATGTATAACATCATTGCCTCCGGGGCTCCTTTTGATATTGTCTGACTTATCATTTTTACTAAGTTTTCCCCTTACCCTTTTATTTCTAGCCATGTTAGACCACAGTCTGAGGACCTAAGCTCATGTTTTAGTAAATAAAAATATTTAGGCCAAATTTCCCCAAATTAAAATATCTAGCTTTAATTAAATGTTGGCTGGAGTATTGGCTGATTAAGATTATTTGCATAGTCTAGGAGTCCAAACACATGTACCTCTGTTGGGGGCAGTCCTATCTAAGCATATCACCTTCAGGAAGTTACATCTCCAAACTTCGTTCTGACCCTCCAATCAAGAGACAAGCTAACTTGGAAGTTTTTGCAAATGTTTGTAAGAGTATGTTGTATACTCGAAGTGGTGTGAGGTAACAGATTAGTAAACATGGACAACAGGGTTATTCGCAGTAAGTTGTTCACCAAGAACAATGTTATTATCCCTTACCATGTAGAATTCATGGGAATAAAGAAGCCTTTCCACTTCATTCTGGAGTTGAATTGATGGATTTAGAATGAAAAATGCTTATTTAAAGTGATATTAATAAGTACTCTCTCTTTACATGTTGACTCAAGGAACGGCTCCCCATTTTATTATTTGCCACCCTAAAAATTCACCCAGATTTTTAAAATATCTTAAGCTTTCCATACCTAAATTTAGATTATATTTATATTAGTCTTTAGTACCATTCTTTCCTTCCTTAGATATGCGAGTACTATTTTTATGTGCAAGTAATCTTAAAAAATGGCTGTCTAAATATTTAACCAGAGTTATTTTAAAAGAATTTCATTATTTATCTTCTTTATGATTTATATTATTATGTTTTGTGTCTGTAGTTCTGGTTTATCATAAGCAGCCCATCTGCTTCAACAACTAAATTGGAACATTCATGTAAGATGAGTTCAGATCCCATAAACATGACAAGAGATGGATTACATTTAGTCTTTCTCCATGTTTAACCAACTTAATTTGTTTTCTATGCAGAAGAGAGTCCACATTTACTTAATATATGTTAGCACTTAGAGACATAGCTAGAAACAAGGCAAAGGTCTTAACCTATTCGTAAATAAATGAGAAGATTCCTGTCGGGCCGAAAGAGAGAGAGAATTTATGTCAAACAATCAGGAATTTAATACATAGTAGTCTTTTAGGATGTCCAGTTTGTGTACATACTCTTAAGGCATGATTACGAATAACTTCACTTCCTATAAACAATGTGACTGGGGAAATTACTCACAGATACAACAAAAAGGGGAAGAAAGGTAAGACACTTTAACTAAAGCCAGTAAGTGGATTACTTTCCCTGAAAAGGTTAAAAATGGCAGATTTATTTTTCACTGCCATAATATTTGTCTTTGTTGGGCCAGCTATCTGAGGTATTCTCCAGAAGATGTGGGGCTCATGAGACATCACTCCAAGACCCCAGGTTCAAAGATACAACAGAGCCTTGGTGAAGGGGGGTTTCTCCTCTTGGTATGTGCGGACTGGCCAAGCCTTAACTGAAAACACAGTCTGGTGGCTGAATGGAAGTATGGGTGGTGATGTAGGGAGAACGCTGATTATCCTGGCTTTCCCTTCGCCCTGGTAGAGGTCAAATAGAGGACGTTTTAGTGCAAGCACAAACACCATTCATTTTTCACTCTTCAGGTAAAAGGACTTATGTCATGTTATTAGTGAAAATGTGATTAACTGTTAAAGCAACATAGGTTGTAATGATCTATAAAGCTATTTCTCTCCAAGTTATGGATTCATTGTGCAGCAGTACTAAATATATGTTGTACTAGCATCATGCAAGTCATGAATACTAAAAATAAAAATAAACATATTTCTTTGATGATGATTTACGACTAAACAATTTGAGGCTAATACATTCACATCACAGGATGCAAATACAGATGTGACATAATGGAGTGGGGCCTTTAAGATGGACTGCCATTTTTCCAGGAAATATGGGCAGTGCCTCAACTCCATCACAGTGTTTGCCACATAATGATTTGAGAGCCCATGACAGATTTCTCAACTTACAGTGTTTTGGTTACTAAATTCCACACTTAGCAAGAAAATGGTTTCATTAAGCCCCACCGAGGACCTAGAAACCCACATCTAATACATGGGGTTATGAAATGCTGTTGGGAATTCACTTTCAGAGTTGGTCAAAGAGATTGGGTGGCTTCTCTCACGGAAGATACTGAGTTTGTAAGGAAGCACATGATCAGAGTCTAGAGGGCAGAGTACCCAGCAATACAGAGCCACAGGCCACAAGATGGTCATCTGTGGCTCTTCTTTGAGCTGTCCAAAATACTTTTGAGAGAGCACAAATGTCCTGCTTCTGCAAAGCTGTTCCTCCTCCTTGACAGCCACCTGCAATCACTCTGAGATTGTGTAAGCAAAGTCAAAGGCTACACAGAACCTGAATCCTATGTTATTAAGTATTTGTATGTTTGTCTTGTGTGTGTGTGTGTGTGTGTGTGTGCATGCACACATGCCAGAAGTGACAGTTTTCCCCTTATCTTTTGAGACAGTCTCTCACTAACCCTGGAGATCACTAAATAGGCAAGGCTGGATGGCCAGTGAAGTCCAGTCGTCTGTCTATTGCTGTTCCACTGAGGTAACAGGCATAGGGTGCCACATTGGGCTTTCATGTGGATGTTGTGTGGCAAGCACTTTTCCTTCTAAGCTGTCTCCCCAACACTTGACTTTCTTTTCATGCTTCTGTGTCTTCCTGTCCTTTTCACCTTTCAAGGCTCAGACATGCGTGGATCTTTGTTGCCTTCATTCCTCCTTATTCCCTTCTCTCTCTCATTGTCTGTAATTCTTGGCTCCCTTTCCCCTTCCCATCTCACCCTGTTCCTTTCTTTCTAAATCAGAATAGAATGTAAGCTAGCATTAAGTATGTCAACAGTGTTCTCTTGGCATCACCCATGACTTACTTAGAAGGAAAAGGTTTGTGGTATCAAGAGGAAGCATCAGCCTCTATGAAAGTGAATGAGACTCTCTTACAGTTCTTATACATGTTTTCTAAATGTTCTCTATCCCAGTTTAAGTGGACATCTTCTTTTGGTAGCAATCTTTTTCCATTCCTGCACTACTATGATAATTATGTGAATACTTGTGTCAGATTGGTGACAGTAAGTTAGTAAGGGGAAAGAAGAAGAAGAAGCTAGTCAAGGTGCTACAGATATGACTTTATGAGCATTGTGAGTACTGGACACAGAGGAGAGCACCACTGCATGTCTCATTTATGGAGCTGATAAGCCAAGTGACCAGGGACCCTGCCACTGTATGGGGGCAATTTTGATCTTGAGGATCTACAGTCTTAAATAACTTCTTCCCACTTTAGGCTCACAATGCTTTGCTTTGACAGAAAGCAGATATGTCTGTTCTCCTGTTCCAAATAATTTGTGGTGGGCCAGCTATATGGAAATCCTGCTTACTGTAACAACTACCTACTGAAGTTCTTCCCCCACTTACCATCTTACTCAGAGAACTGCTTCAGTATATTCTTATTCCACACCCTTGTCTGTATTTTTCCAGTCTCCATCTTTTATTTTTTTTTAAATTCAGGGTACTGTTTCAAAAGCTAGATTGTGGCTAAGCTGCTGGCAGAGTTTAGCAGCCACCTGCACAAGTAGTTCTACTTCCAATGGAAGAAAATTTAGCCCACATAAGGGGGAAACTGTGTGAAGTGTTGGCTTTTGCAGTTGTGTTTGTGTTTGTGTACATTTCCTTGCACATTGATGGATGTTCTGCTAAGTGAAACTTACCTCTTTTGTAAAGAATGGGAAGCAGCATTGGTAAAGGAGCCATTTGTTTCAATGCGCCCTGTAAATGGAGAGATTGATCATAGCCAGGAAGAGACTCTTAAAGCCTATCACTTCCACGAGGGGGGAGAAGGCACTTCTTGTTCTGGAAACTTCCAGTGTGATTTGATTTCCGGGTCACACTCCCAGTTAAACCTGAGAACACCCTGCCTGCTGACCTCCGCTGACCTCCGCTGACCTCCGCTGACCTCCGCTGACCGCTGTAGTACAGTCAGCTGCCTGCTGACCTCCGCTGACCGCTGTAGTACAGTCAGACTTTTGAGACCCAACAACAAATACATTTATTTCCTATTGCTCAAGACCAACTTCAGATCTCTTAGTGTGACTAAGCTGTTCACACACTACACATGGAATAGTGACCTTTACGGCTCTGCCAGTGACAAAATCACCTCAACATCTGTAAGTGAAAGTAGACGGTGCTGCAAGTGACACCACAGTCCAAGTCGCACACCAGACCGGTCCTTACAGAGCTAACAGTAACTTCTCCACCCTCATTTCGTCCTTGTTTACTACTTTTGTTTCTAGATTTAGGAGCTGGACTCAGAGCCAAACTGCATGGTTCAAGCAAAACTCACATAGCTTCTACCTCAGTCATCTTGTGAGGAGAGATGTTCAATAGTTAATAAATACTGTTTTATTTAGACATAAAGGTTACAGGCAGTCATAGAATACAGCTATGCACTTATTCTAGCCAAGAAGATAAATGATCAAAATAAACACAAGCTTTCTTTTAAAACCTATTCCACGAGCAAAGCAAGCATAGCAGAAACTTAGTATGACGTATAAGCATCATAGGTTCACAGGCCAAATGCATGAGTGAGGAAGCCTGGGAGCTTATACTGTTGCAGAGTTGAAAGCCACATCTTATTAACTTCCTTCCTCTCTTTTTTCTCTCCTATTGGCTTATCCCTCTCATCCTTCTTTCTCTAGTATATGAGTTCATATTTGATTCACTCACTGCTCATCTAAGAAGCTATTAGAGGAAAACCGCAGCTAAATTGAAATCCTCTACTCACAGAAGGACTCTGAGAGAGACACTCAAGTGAACGAGTCTGGTGTCTTCATAGTGAAGGTATAATACAATAGACACAGATGGTGGCTGAGCAGAATTTAGATCTCAAGAGAGCACATGTTCCTCTATGGAAGCAGCAAATATCACTTGAAGGATGTTGCAGCTTACCATGAAGGGGCATGAGCCAGTGGCAGAAAAGCCTGTCTAGACATCATCTCCTAAACAGGAAAGGGCTCTGAGCTGATAGCTGAATGGCTATAGTAAGGCAGGGCGCCTGGTCAGAAAAGATGAAGTCAAGTTCATTAAAGGTAAATTGGATTCTAAGGCTTAAAAGTTTATAAAATGCAGTTAGGAGCTAGAGAAGCTGTAAGATAATACATTTCAATCATAATGGCATCCTCAGGTGCGGCAAATTGTAGAATGATATTCCTGATACAACAGATACAGGTTGTGAATGGTCTTGGCTCCTGTTTGGAGGAGGAAGAGGTCAATGACTTTCAAAAAGAGTAGCATCTCTGTGAGGCACTGCCTTCTTACATAAATGTTATTTGTTATCAAAATAAACACTAGATTTATTTTAAAACCTATTCTAAGAGAAAAAATGATCGTAGAACAAGCTTAGTATTTACTTCCCAGTTTCTCTTTAGTATTCACCCCATTGTGACCTTTTGTTGGCCAATGTTGCTTACAGAGGTCAGAGGTCATCCTGGCTGCAGGCCAGAGTCTAGGCTCTTTGTTTTCCTTCCAGGTTCTCTACTAATGACACTTCCAGACATCCAGATCTCGCTCTTCTTTCTTCAGCCATGTCTTCATTTTCCAGGGTCCTCCTATTGATACTATTTATTTTGCTAGTAAAGAGTCTTAAGTTGGTATCTTCGCTTCTAAACCTTCAATTCCATCCTCTGGCATCCTTGCCTGAGTACCTGGTTCCACTTCAAATGAGGTGAAATGTATTCGTTTTTCCTTCCCCCTGATTTCCACTGATAATTCATCCTTTACGGATGTTAGAACTTAAAGGTCCACCTCAGCTTCCTACATTCGCTTTCCAACAATTGCCAAATGTATAGAAAAATTTCCTAATCCCAGGGACGTTTTTCACTTCTGCTTGATTCTCTAAAAACCACACACCTTACCTTTAATTAGTCCCAAGATTGTCAGGAAGAGTGTGTGAAATAGTTCCCCTTCTCTTCAAGACCACCCTCCAAAACATCCCATGTGGGAGAACCCTGCATCTCCTCACAACAGTCCTCTTGTTTCCCACTGTCCACAGACATAGCTTTTAAGTCCTTGCCATCCAGATTCAGTGCCTCTTGAATGTTCTGGGGTAACCAGCTGGGGAGAGGAAAGCCAGTGGATCAGACTCCTACCCCCCCACCCCCATTTCTCACATGACACAGCAGTGTTTGTTATTCATTTGGTGTTTCTGGATTTGTGTGAGAAGCATTTTGCTGCAAAAACATGCATCTGGAAGCCAACCCTCAGTCTGGCATGCAAACCCTTGGGGATTTCGCCCCAACCTTCCTTCAGAGCTGGCTCTCCTTTTCACTCCCTGAGAGTTCTGAGAGCACAGCGCTAGTTCACCGCAGAATGTCCTTGCTCGTGCTTTCTGCCTCTCTGAAATCCGTGACCATGTTCAGAGTCTCTACTGTCTACAAAGAGGATCTCTGGTGTTCAAATTCAAGTCTTTCTCTTATAACTGTCCTAAAGAAAGCCATTAGCAAACAAATCTCTTCAATAACTTCTAGTGCATGATTTGACACCATCTCCAAACTGTGTCTACCTTGAATGGTCTTTCATTTGTTTATCAGCTTGGCCCAGTACCTGTGGTGAAGGAAATGCTCTTAGTTAAGTTGTGCCTTGACTCCTCCTCCTGCCACAGTGATAGTTGAGAAGTTGAGATGACAAACCCAATTAGTGTTCCCTATGGGGAAAAATGAGTAAAATAGCAATAGCTATACCTTAGGTGTTTAAGATGATCAATTTTTAAAAAAATTTTGTTTTAGTATTTTGAGACAGGATCTTGTGTACATCAGCTTGGTCTCGATTTTGCTATGGAGCTGAGGTTGTCCTTAAACCCATGAATCTCTTACCTCAGTTCCCTTGATTTCTAGGCTAAGACAATTATGTGTAAAGTCACACACAGGTTCAATCAAAAGGGGAAAAGCAGGAGTCACAGATTTGTAGGGGATCAAAATCTTAAATATGTGCAATATTGAATACTACAGATTGACCTTTAGATTGCTGAGAAGGGAGAACACTTCTCAGAAGAGCAGGAGGTTGTAGTGTTTGCTCCCTTCTGTGGCAGTGAGTGGATACCCCACTGCCTTACCTTGTGAGTTTGGCTCCTAGGACCAGATCGACTATTTGCCTCTGCCAACCCTCTCCTGCCCCATTCTGGAGTAGAAGTAATAGATGAGAACTTGCCCTTGTGAATATGTACAATAAATGTGTTGTGAATTTTGATAGCCTCCTCCTCGCTTTGGCAGATGAGGCTCCTAAGAGTCTATGAGATGAGCGTTGGTGCTGGTGGGTGCTGGCTGGCATTCAGTTACTTCCTTGAGGAGACTTGTGAGGCTCAGGAAAGTCCATTTGGCTGCATAGAGCCTCCTGGGTAGGGTGTTGTAGACCCAGTATAGGATCTACATTTGGCTCCAAAGCCCTGATGACATTGATGACATCATCTCCATTCACCCTTGAACCTTGGTAAGTTCTTTTTTCTCTTTCTTTCTTTCTTTCTTTCTTTCTTTCTTTCTTTCTTTCTTTCTTTCTTTCTTTCTTTCTTTCTTTCTTTCTTTCTGTAAAAACTAAATGGGTATTCAGCTGTGATCAGGTAACAGCTTTGTACTGCATACAAATGAGGAAAGTTACAGGAGGAATCAACTCCCTAGAGCCAAAGCTCACCTCTCTGAACACTAGGGCTTCATCCAATTGTCATTAAGGTGAGAGATCATCTTAAAGCACAATTTCTGTAGACCAGATAGTCTCTGTTATCATGAGCCTCAAGAATCATAGTACATTGGCACCAAGTGACTTTACGAAGAGTGTATAGATATTGGTTCATGGGCTTCCCCAGGAAATTAAAGGCTATCTTACCCACTCTCATGAGTTCTTGGTTTATTCTCACAGAAGTAAGGTTGATAGAGTTCCTGCAGATGTAGACTCACAGCTGACTTTACTGTATCAAGCATCTTGGATCTCTCATATATTATGTTTCAAACCGTGATCCCGGACCTCACACATCCAAACAGGGATACTGTTTCAAAGCACAGATTTCTGAACTTAACATGAGATGTGTCACCTTAGAACATTTAAGAATAAGCCCCGAGAATCTGCTTCTTAGTTCTGTGAAAACAATACTGGGAAGAGGAGTATAGTAATGGTCTTTTGGAAAAAAAAAAAAAGGTTCTAAATACAGTTGTTTAAAGGATATAGACGTTTAATACTCATGGCTAGTCTTTGAAGCTGTGTTTTGTATTGCAACTTGCCAAATGCCTTTTAGCTAGGGATGTTCTATGATAATGAATTGTAAGCACCTCTGCCCTGTGAGTGTGTAAATGTGTGGGCATTATTTAAGCACTTCTGGCTCCTGGACTCTCTTCCCACTGTCTTCATTTTCATATATATACCCCCAAGCAAGTTCTCATTTGAGCAGAAATGACACGTTCCTTACTATTTATTTGATTCTTAGGATCCCCAGCCTAAGAGCATCTTACACAGATGTGTAAGATCACATTGTCTTATCTAGAAGTGAAATGGAGCCTCAAGTAGATCACTTCATGTTCCTAGGTCACAGATGCAGGGGATCTAGATCTGGGACCTCCAGCATTACCCTTTCCTGAGTCTTAATCCTGCCTTTTCTCAGTGCACCAACTGCTTCTCACATGATAGATGCAGAGACAGCTAGGGTCACATTTCCACCAGGTCTCTCTGAGACAGGGTACCTGGGATGTTTTTTGAAACCTCACCTTATCCTGAGGAGGAGAGGAAAATGGATTAGATTTTGAGTAAGAATTGAAAAATAAATAAATAAATAAATAAATAAATAAATAAGCTGCATGTATATGGTACTTATACATATATGCTCATG
Organism: Mus minutoides; assembly: GCA_902729485.2. Classification (NCBI taxonomy): domain Eukaryota; kingdom Metazoa; phylum Chordata; class Mammalia; order Rodentia; family Muridae; genus Mus; species Mus minutoides. Next base: position 280,371 of record LR755134.1, read on the forward strand.
TTTGTGCAGGTGTGATCCAGTGTGTGCATGCGTACACATGCACACACTCGCACACAGAAGCCAGAAGTACACATGAGGTGTCTTCCTTTGCTCCATTTATTTGTTTATTTATTTCTTCATTTGTTTGTTTATGGGCAGGTTCTCTCATTGAATCAGCAGCTTGCCATGTAGGTAGCCAGATAACCCCTACGATCTGTCTGTCCTTGTGAACTCTACCTCCACCAGGCCTAGGGTAACAGGTGACTAGTGCCATGTTCCTGCCCAGCATCTACAGTGGTTCTGAGGCTCTAAACTGAGGCCCTAATACTGGTACAGTAAATATTCGGAGCCATCTCCCCAGCCCCATGCTAACGCTTTTTGTTGAATCTAAATAATCCCTTAATTAGTAGCTGGTGTGTGAGGCTAAGAAACCCATTCTGGCCAGTTCTCAGTTCATACTGACCAATAGGACTACTGCAGAGACGGAACCATTTTGTATCTGCCTTGCAGATAAGGGTCTTTAACAGTAGGCACTGGCCACATGTGGCTAGTGGGACTGAGAAACTCATTTTCATCTTAATTAATGTTTCTATTCAAATAGCCACATGCAGCTGGTAGCCTCCCTCCTAAGCAGCACAGGTTCAGATAACTGGGGGGGGGGGGGGCAGTGAGTGGCTTGGGACTCTAGTCAGGAGCCATCTGACCTGTCTAGGTGGTGAATCCACTGTCTAAGTGACTCACTGCCCATCTCTCATTTTCACTCCCTTAGGTATCAAGTGGCCATAACAAAATAACAACACCATTTTGATCCCATATTAGATTTGGGGATTTCCTCAATAGTTTTGTGTCAAAATAGCACATTGCCTCCTCACAATGAGCAGAGCATGTGCTCAATACTGTAGTCACCTGCTATGACTACGATTCCTGTTCTTGGTTTTACTCTCAGAATAATTTGAATCTACCTACTTCTTTTACGACTGGAAATATACCTAAAAGCATTGGTAACACAACACCTGTTTTTGTATTTTTTAAAGTAAATTTTGGAATCTCTTTGATTAAAACTTTTGCTACAACAGTATCAACTGGCCACACCCCCCCAGGGCTGCCGGGGACTGGACTACCAACCATAGAGTACACATGGAGCAACCCATGGTTCCTGCCTCTTATGTGGCAGAGGATGGCCTTGTTGGACATCAGTGGGAGGAGCGGTCCTTGGGCCTGAGGGGTTTCAATGCCCCAGTGTAGGGGAATGCCAGGGTGGGAAGGTAGGAGTGAGTAGGTGGTTGGGGAAGCACCCTCATGGAGGCAGGGGGAGGGAGGATGGAATGGGGGTTTCAGGAGGGGAGACTGGGGAAAGGGATAACATTTGAAATGTAAATAAAGAAAATATACAATAAAAGGAAAAAAATTGGAAAAAAAACCCCTTTTGCTAAATAGACACTGGCATGCATACATGCTCACAAGTACATACACATGCCCATGTGTGTTATATTAATATTGACATTGAACTTGTAAAGCCTTTTCACTTAATGCTAACTAATTCTAATTAGAACAATTGGACAAATTGAAATTTTATCTACCTTGGCAAACCTCAGCATAGAAAGGTTTAGTAAACCACTACACAAATCCTTTTCCTAGTGGGAGTATGCTTCGATCCAAGGCTTAAAGCGCTATAAGTAGAAGAAGAGAGAAGTAACTAGCTGCCCTCTTCCTCTGGCTGTGTTATTAGTTCTACACCATGGCAAAACTAGAAAAATCAAAGAGAATTCCTTAAGCTAAATAACAAACTGGCTCCCAAGTTCCCTCTTCAGTATTGTGAGTCAGAGTTGATCACGTGGCCAGTGAGTCACCTCAGCAGAGACAGCTTACAGGGCTAGTTCTGTGCAGGATGGGGAGAGACTAGAGGCAGAGTCCTGGGGTAGGAGGTGGGGCCAGAAGTCAACAAAATCTACCCATCAAAATTGTGTGGCTCCTTGGTCAGCTAGTGGTAAAAGAGAGCCCTATCGCTTAATGGAATGAAATCTAGCATGCCCTGCTTTAAAATTTGTCCTTTAATGGCTTGAGCTGGAAGAGATTGCTGAGGAAAAGGGAAAGCAGCACATTTCTGTGGAGCGTTGTTTGTCCTGGCTGCAGTCAGTGTCTTTATCTGTCCATAAAGGTGTGGAGCATCAACCTCCTCGCCAGTTTATTGTAAAGCAATTCTGTTCTTTCCAGCACTTTTGGTGTCCCAATATGGAGACACCCTCATTGTTACAACCGTGTTTAATTGTTGACTCTGTTGGCTTTATGATTCAAATGGGCCCCACCTATTGTTTCAGAGGTCAAGGAGTTGTTTGACGGCATTTCATCTGTACTGTGTCTGGTCAGCCACAGTCTTTCTTCTTAAGCAAACACCGCAGCACTGGGATCAGAGGCAGCAGGCCTTCCACACACCACAGCAATATCGGAGGACTTGAGTTCAAGCATTCCTTGTTGACTGGCTTTGCCATTCCTAAAATCTCTCTTAATACATTCACAGGGAGAATGGAAGGGTAGGGTTTCCTTGCTTTCTGCACAGTAGCTTTGGCAGTAGAGTCTAAAAGGTTATTTCAGAGTAAAGGCCTTCTGTGGTCTGGAGGAGATGTTTAAATGTAGGCTGCAAAGAAAGGCATGGGTGACACCAGAGAGGTATAAGTGACGACAGCAACAACACAACAATGTACAGATAACTTTCAAAACCTTCTGAAAAGGTAGACTCTTTTAAGACTACTGTATCTTTCCAAGTAGATGTCAGAGGGGTTTTTTTTATTACCCTTATTGATTTTCTTAATGTCAGAATGCATGTATGTTTATAACTAATAAGCACTAAATTAGTAATGTAGGTATAGTATATCCCAAACTGAAATTCTCATGCCATTTAGAAAACTGTAATTTAATGATTAAATCTGATTAATGGGAATGTCTTTGACACTGTGGACAGCAAGAGGTATCCAATGTCTGAACATTAGCATCCCCATGAAAGGTGCACTTATATGTATTTCAAAGAATAGTTATCATTTTCTTTGGGATACTACCAGACATTTGGTTTACATAACCTATTTTATTTATCCATATGCCCTAGGTTGAATCAAAAATCTCACATGGGAAAGGTAGTGTGAGTGAGTGGAAGAAGTTTAAGGATCTGTTATGGGTGAGGAGGATGTCTGTAAAATAATGAAGACACTAGAGATAGAAAGAAGTCACAGACTCAGGATTAGAATACAAGTCCTACAGCTCAGACTTGAAATGTTTCGTCTAGCCATTAAAGATGACGCAAAAGAAAAGACCGTCTGTCTGTTCTTAATGCCCGAGTATTAAAATGGTGTTTCCTATCTGTTTTGCCGTGTGAAGACTTGTGCTTCACGTTGTAAGTAATGGGCTTTGGTGGGTGTTTGCTCGGGTGCTGGCGTAATTCCCAGGAGGCAACATATTCTTGTTTTCAATGTTAAGTACCAGGTATCAGCTTAGAAAGGAAAGAAGACAGAACTGACCTTGCCTTGTGCTGTTCAGCTGCTTTCTCCCAATCTACCTTCAAGTGGATACTCCACAATCTCCAGCTGTTTTTCCCAATAAGGTGCAAGAAAACATTGTTTAGCAATATAGCCCTTTCATTGGCTTAATAAGGATAAAATCTATCTTTTAAAACTTGTTTATAATTTAATGATTGCTGATATCCCTAATGGTTTAGGGCTAAAATTATTTCTGTCTGGATGTTCATTTTTTAAAGATGTTTTCACTCCTGCTTTCCTTCCATTGTGTCCTTTAAAGACATTATCTTTCCACCTAGCCATTGCAGTAATCCAAATACTCTGGAAGGCAGCTTCTGTAGTTTGATGTCATGTATTCTTTGAAGTCCGTGGAGTATTACATCTGCATGCAAGGAAAATGTGCCCAGGCAGGGCTGCTAACTTGAACAAACTTACTCCTGTGTTAATTTTGTATCTAATATGAGCCCGCAACAAAGATTCATATGACTGTTTTCCTGGTCTTGCAAACCTTAGGGTTTACTTGTAATTAGATAGGTAGACAGACAGACAAGACAGATAAGGAGACAGACAGATAGGCAGATGGGAAGATAAATAGAGATATTTTAAAGAAAACATTGATAAACTTATGTCCAAAAGGTCATGGAAACAGAAAAAAAATGCCCATTCATTGTGAGTTTGGAAATTTGTTACCTATTACTAGGGACAAACAACAGTCAGCCATGAGTCAGTTAGGTATGTAACTGTTAGAAATGATAGAAAGGGCCACGTGGTAAGCCAGGATGTATCTGTTGAAACAAGGACTCAGAGCATAACCACTAAGGTGAACTGAAGCTTTTATATTCCAGTCAGTCCTTAGAGAATGCCAAACAGGGAATGGGCAAACCAGAGATTGATACGATGCTAGAGACCACATGGAGTGTCATGCAGAATTCATTGGCCCTTTGCCTGTCAGCGTGTCGTTCAGGGGCATAAGGCAAGGAAGGTGTGTGTGTGTGTGTGTGTGTGTGTCTGTGTCTGTGTCTGTGTCTGTACCTGTGTATATCTGTGTGCTTGTGTATGTCTATGTGTATCTCTCTCTGTGTATATTTGTTATCTGCATGTGTGTCTGCATGTGTCTCTGTGTGTATGTTTTCCTTGCAATATGGAGCTGAGGCTGAAGCCGGGGCCTTGTACATCTGAGACAAGTACCCTCCTACAGGGTTTGCCTTTTATTCAAGCTACGTCAACCCAGCTGCATTTGGAGAAACGGCTTAAATGAAATGGGTTTGTATGCAAGAAGCTGGGTGTGCTGACTGATGTGGAAGAAGATAAGCAAGGGTTAGAAGTGGCTGGCATGAAAGCTGCTTAGAAAATGTCATCAACAGGCCTTGGGAACTAGCTGGATTCGGGGCTGGAGAGAAATACTGAGGCTAATCAAGTATCAGCCAGAGAAAGAAGGTACACACATTTTCAGAGTTGGCCAAGTTGAACTTAGATACCTGTGGGACAACTGGATGAACCAGTTTGAGGCTCAGAAGGAAGCCTGTGGTTAGAGGTATTGTCAGTGAGTTATCAGCATGGGGAAGGAGAGAAGATTATAGCTCTGGGAGTGGTTGAATAGAACCCAGCAGGCATGGTAAAGGAAGAATAGACCGGGGACTAATCCATGGGAGAAACTCAGTCTGTCCCCAGCAATTGGAGAAGATGACTTCGGGTGAAGGTTTTGAAAATGAATCCAGAAAAGTAGAAGGTAAACCAGGGAAGGGTGGGTCATAACTGCCAGTGAGGGATACTCTCAGGAAGCAGCATCAAATATTGTTTTACATATAGCTTAGCTTTGTCCTTATGCTCATTTTTGAATGCACTTTCTGAAAATAGATATAGGAATGCATAAATGCACCCAAAATTTTATAAAATATAAACACCTTAGGGTAAACTTGAAAACCCCATTTTTTTATGTAACTAGAGTATCACAATCCTCTGATTATTACATAGTATATAGATCATAAATGTCTTCATCTACAATGTTACTTTGTATTTAATGAGTGTAGTTATGATGAACATAAAAACCTTAGGATTTTTCATTTTCTTTCATCATCCCAGTGGCTTGGCAAGGCGAGCTCCTGGGGGCTGAAGGATTTGCTCCAGAGCATTGTCTTCTCAGCCTTAGGACCTGTCAGACCTTGATATCATGTTAGAAGCCCAGACATGACTGTTACACACCCATTTAGGCTATAGCCACAAATGTCTCTGCATGAATTCCTCAGCCTTTTTAGCTCCCCTTTAGCCATCATTGTTCCAAATCACGAATTTCATATGGTGCAATCATGACATTATGAACCACCACTTCAGTGTAATCCATTTCTCCACATTTCAGACCTTTAGAAAAATCACTTGCAGATACAAATTATTTCCTGGGAGATTGAGTTTATTTATAGGCTAATCACTATATACTTAGGTCTTTAATTGCATCTACAAGGGTTCCCCCAGGAATACATAAAGTAAAAACCTGTATACAGTGAAGAGAAAGAAAATAAACTGACATTTGCCAGGATCTGTATATCATCTAGAAACAGTATTCCAAATAAAAGACAACCAGCTATAGAAGTTTAAATCCATGGCATCAGAGGTGGTGGTCAGGCTGTATCTCTTAATACAAGGAATTTGCTGTCCAGGTAGCTAAGCATTACTTATACTTCTATACCAGGGTACACCAAGGACAAACTTTTCATTGTAATTTTTGCATATATACCCTTAGAAAAACATCTGTCTCATTATTCAATACTTCCTTTGTTAGTTTACAAGATTCATATGCAGTTTGTGTTATTTCCTCTGTCTTATGTCCCACTTTTGATGGCTGCTCTTGAATGTTGGTTTAATTTCTGATTTCTCATTCTGGAATGACCTAGTTTTTTCCTATTTGTGTTTCCCAGGAACTTTCTATTTTGTTAGAACTAATTCTCTTTCTTCTCCTGAGAGAACTAAGGTCCAAGTCCTTGCTTACCAGTGCTTCACCTCCATGTTAATTATTTGAACAACTTTCCAGGTCAGTCTCCCTGTCTCTCCTAATGGCCGTTGCCATTTTACAATAGCTGAGCGGTTCTTGTTCCTATTTTTATCATATGCCTTAGAATAATATGGTATAAGCTTTTGATAAAAGATCATTAAATGATGTATTGCAACAGTCATTTATTTTATTTGTAATTACTTTTATTTCATTTTGGATGAATTTCTAAATAATTTTTAAGGACAAACTTACTCTACTGTAAGAGGACAATGGTAATATATTGTTGAAGAGTTTAAAAAATTATTTTAATGGCACAAACACAAAATAATATATATATATATATATATATATATATATATATATATATATATATATACATATATATATATCATAACAATATTGTGATATGTGTATATGTTGTATAAAGTTTGAATCAGGTTCAGCACATATGAGTTTCAAAGCATTACATCTGTCATATATTCTTGATGGAAAACAATCAAGTTACTTACTTTAAGTTTTTGCTATCTATACTCTCTGCCCTGTAAAGTAGCTCCGTCGCCCATCTTGTTCCCCTAACTATATCTTAGTACTAACCGATCCACCAGTTCCCTTCTTACCATCCCCACCCCCACCATCGCCTCTGATACCTACAATTCTATGTTCAACTTCTATGGGACAAAATATGTTAAAGAGCTTTATAACTGTCATAAAACAGTATTGCAAACTGTCATTTCACCCCACGTGTATTGTATACAGACTATATACCAACCTCCAGATGAGGCAGTAAAAGAGGTAGAGAGGTAGAGAGGGATGAAAAGGACCCCCTTCCAAGATGAAAGTCTAATATGTTATGTGGGAAATGAAAATCTGATGAACAATATTGGTTTATTGTTGGTTAATAATGGGTTTCCTCTTGATAGCCAACAACTTTGCTATTGCATAGATAGCAAACATGTCTAACAGAAAAAGAAAATAGCCTTTTACTCAGACCATCTTTTTCCCTCTCTCAAATCTTTACCATTATTTCTGCTCTGCAAAAAACATATTTTATGGTAGAAAATTGGCATGTGTAGACTTAGAGAAGAGACTATTTTTAAGAGGCATTGCATTCATACAAGGAATATGAAAGCACATAGTGACAGAAAAGCAGAAACAATTTTTGAAAGTACATTTGAAAACTGGCTGCTAATCTAATAGCATTGGAAGGAGAATATCTGTTTTGGAGTTTTATCATATATGTCCAAACTCTGTTGTATAGTGGTGTGTTGTATATTGTGTGTTTTGAGTATATGGTGTGTGAAGAGAGTATGTGCTTATGCTGTGTGTGTGGCATGTTTGTGTTGTTTGTGTGTGTTGTGTATACATGTGTGGATGGCTGTATGTGTGGTGTGTGTTCTTGTTTGTGTGTTATATGTGGTACATATATGTGTTGTGTGTTGTTCATGGGAGTGTTGCCTGTGGTGCTGGATATCAAATTCAGGGTCTTGCACATGTTGACAAATGGACTACCCTTGAGCCCCTATAATTCATCAGCTGGACTCCCCTCAAAAGATTTAGAATTTAATTCAAAATGGCGAATCCAAGAGCTTCCAATGTTTGCCATCTCGTGGTGGAAGAGGAAACAGTAAGCAGAAGTGCGAAAATACCTAATATTTCTTCAAGAAAAATAAGTTAATTAATTTTGGTGTTTAATCCTCTTCTGAGTCCCATGGTGTAAATAATCCAAGGGGGAAGGGTGCTCAGATAGTCTTTGTGTTTGACCTCTCACTTTCCCCACTGCCCTGTAAACTACTATGGGTGTCTCTGCAAAGCTCTGTACATGTGGCTCAGAATGGAACCTGTTGGCTCATAATGCCAAGCAGAGAAGTAACCATAGTTCTAGCTACTTTCTGCTGGATGGAATTTCATAAACATCTATGTTCCCATATAACTTTATTATTTTATATAATATGATAATATATAATATATCTGTATTAGTACACATTTTGTTACATAAGAGTGTGCATTTGAATTGTAACTTCCTTTGACTTGCTACAATTAAGTATGTTCTAATTTGAGAGTGAGTTCTGAGAAAATGAGATGCCTTCGCTTGACTTTTAAAGTCTGACTGAGAATAGGCAATTCCAATGATTCAAATAGATGTAAATCAACAGAAGTAAAGACACAGTGCTCGGCTCAGAGGGGCTTGTAATACTAGGCGTGCATTTGGGAAAATGTCTGTGACAGCCTGGGGATTCCATTACCAGTCTGCACAGCACAAATGGCTAAATGCAATTACTTCCTCTCACCAGATGCTACCTTGCTCTTTATGTTTGTCTGGTTAACAATTGCTTCTTTCCTATGAAATGAAAGGAAACAAAACAAGAGCCCTGC